>JAAGEH010002347.1:0-85680 GCA_011751065.1 Lasiurus cinereus | reverse complement strand
ATCTATATCTATATCTATATCTATATCTATATCTATATCTATATCTAATCTATACATTGAGGAAATATTTTTGATGCATGGGAGGTACAGGCTCAACTTCATCAAAATTAAGGGAAGTCTGAGAAACTGTCACAGTCTAGAGGGGCCTAAAGAGACATGATGGGTAATATCTAATGTGGTCTCCTATATGGGATTTTGAGACAGAAAGGGGCATGAGGTAAGAAAGCTAAGGACATTTGAATAAAGTATAGACATTAATTAATGATAATGTCTCAATATTGCTCAGTTGTTATAACAAATGCATCACTCAAATACAAAATGTTATTAATGGAGGGTGGTGGGTGCAGTGTACATGGAGGCCTTCTGTACTCATATGGCAACTTCTCTGTAAATCTAAAACTACTCTAAAGTGAAAAGTTTATTTAAAAACAAAAGTGTTACAAAGTTAATGATACCTCCAGAAAAAATGTAAAACCTAAGAGTCACAATATTTCCTGAGATAAGTCTCTGCAGACTTTGATTTCAAAACCTAAAATTATAAAAACAAAGAAAATTAACCACAGGGTAGAGAAAGAAGGATTACATAAGAAACAGCAGATTAAGGATTCCCAAGACTTAAGATAATAGGATAGCTTTTATACAGTATAAAATTATTTTAAAAAATATCTTTATTATTGAAAGTATTCCAGATGTTCCCTTTTTCCCTCATTGACCCCATCCACCTTACTCTTATCCTGCCCCAGGCCTTTACTGCACTGTGCTTATGAGCTATACATACATGCAAATAAGTTCTTTTATTAATCTCTTCCCATCCAACCCCCTTCCCTCTGGAGATTCATCAAAATTATTTTAAGTAATTAAAAGTGTAAAAGAAGGTATGGAAAAACAATTAGAGATAGTAGTTGTACTGTACATTTTTTTCATTTGTAGGAACAGTTATGGGACCAAAAAGACATAGTCATGATATTCTTTTAACTGACAAATACTCAGAAGAATTTTCTCTCTCCGTGGTATAAACAGTCATGCATCTTGCTCTAATATTGAATGGTCATTATTAGAGACATAGGGTCTTAAATACTAGTTTTAGAAATAGATACAAGGCTTACCATGTAGCAAAATTCAGAGTAACCACTACTGAATGACCATATATAAATTTGGGGATAGAGATCATAGAAGATAAGGGTTTCCAACCATATACATAATTTTTTCTTCATTTGTTTATTTGGTTCCAAAGAAGGGATTTATTTACTAAGAATTAAGTTATTTAATAAAGAGTTTTCACAAAATTACTGAAGTTTGTCTGCAATCTTGAGTAAGTGATTTTACATCTCACCACTCTTAAGTAAGAAATAATGAATTATAATTCTAAATTGCTTTCTAATTCACCTAAAGCTTTAATTCCATGATCTCTGGGGCCTAAAAGTATCTTCCCATTTCTAGACTGCTGATATCCTAATATGCACCCTTGAACTTTTTGTCTGCAGCATGAGTCAAATCAGAAGACTACAGGAGAAACTTTCTTAACAAAGGAACCAAAAAAGCAAGGGACAGAAGCATTCTTTTGATGTAAAAAATTCTTTTTAGAGTCAGTCTTTTGCGCATTCACTTATGGGTTATATAGTTATGACTCAATTACATTATATTACCTGACCCACGCAACGAATTATTTTATGTTCCCTCATTTTCTAAAATATAACTTGCTCACATGGGAGCCAGTTAGTCATCATCATTGTAAAGGGCACAGAAATATGCTACATTCTGATTAAATTCAAATGCTCAAGACATATCACTCAGCCAGAAGAGCATCTTGTGTTCCCATTAGAATTTTGTTACAGAGAATATTATCAATTTATCATCCTTCACCAGTTTTCTTAGGTAAGAAGTGGAAGCTATTTTCATTTCCTTACAAAAACTAGGGAACAAGAGGAGTTTGTCCAGGCAAATTAAACAGCAAGTAAAAAAAAAAGGAACCATTTCCTCCAACTCCCTGCCTAGACCCCAGAATCTTTATTCTGAGGATATCTAGGATTGAATAAGAGAATCAAAGTACAACTCTCATTTCTCATTCCCTCCAGAACAAATCTTTCAGCAAGTCCAGGCCATAAGTCCCAAAATACTGACCAATTCCAGCCTTCATTCATCCGTCTCTACTACTTCTTCCATATTTTATCATCCTATCTTGGACCATGACAAAGTTCTCCTAAGCACCACCTTTTACTCTCATGCCCTGATTACATGCATTTTGGTCATAACAGCCAGATGGTACTTAAAAACAAATCAAAACAAAAAAGAAGCAATGATCATTGTCTTGCTTCAAAACCTGGCATAAAATTAAAACTCCTTAGCAGAGCCTCTAAGATGCTGTATGATCTGGTCCTGTGCCAGCATGTCTGATCTCAATTCTTATCACACCCTCTCCCATTCACAACTTGTCAACCACACTTGCCCCAACTCTGTCTTCTACTCAAACCCACTGCCATATCAAGGCATCTGCACTGGCCATTCTCTAAACCTGAAAAGTTCTTACCTAAGATCTCAAAATGCCTGTCTCCTTGTCATTCAGGTCTCAGTTTAAAGGCCATATCCTCAAGAGAGGACTTGCCTAACCTCCCTTTCTAAATTGCTGCCAGGCATTCTTTTTCTCATTGCTTTGTTTTACTTTACTTTTAGTACTTGTGATTACTTGATGCATTTTTCAGTCTACTTATTATCTATTCCCATTTGTTCTCCATTAGAATCTTAGGTTCATGCCAGCAGTAATTGAATCTGTCTTGCTCATTGATATATCCCCTAACATCCGCTTTAATGTTTAACACATAGTGGGTAACAAATGGTTTTCAAATAAGTTAATGACTGAAAATATGATGGATGCAGTTATTCTAGAGACAGAGGCCAAATAAAATTGGCTGGATATGCATAATGGGAATTATTTGCTTATAGGAGTAGAATAAATTAGAATTGCCTACAGAAATTTTTTCTGTTCAAGGAAAAGGACACATCAGTTAGAGCATCCCATTTTACTATGAGTCACGTCAAAAGATATTGACAAACTATTAATTTGACAAGATGGTTGGCTGTTTTCCAAATTCATGACCCTCCCATCCCCCCCCGACCCCCATACCCCCTGCCACACACAATGACTATTGGATTAAATATTGGAAACTGATTGCCTAACCAGGACTGCTGTTTATTATTCCCCTCCTACCTACCCTTCCTCAAGCTCGTAATTCAGTATAGTTATTTTGATAAGTTCTAGCCAGTGAAATGTTAAGGGCAATGATGTTTACCTATTCCATAGAACCTCTTCACACAATACTCTCCCAACTCTTTTCCACTCCTGACTGGTAAGAATGAAGATGATGCTTAGGACAGCTTTGCAAGCCCTATACTATAGACAGCAGATCTTCCATCTAAGTCTGAGAATGACTGAATAGGAGAAACCACCAGGCTGAATTTTTTTTACCCATGCATACTGCTTCCTGAGTAAGAAAGAATCTTCTATGGTGTTTGAACTATTGTGCATGTTGGAGTCTACCTGTTACTGCAGTTACCCTAGTAAATATTATCTAGGTTTCAGGTAAATTAAAAATATTACAAGAGCAAGTTTAGCCCATTACAGTTCTTCTGTTTGGCTCTTGGGAGGCTTCAAATAAATACTTTTACACTAAATGTAGGAAGTTAGAAAAGAACAAAGGTAGTAAAGCATGGGATACCTGCTAGGGACAAGAAGGTAAAGAACTCAGAGTCACATAATGATAAATGGTTTCTGATTGGCTGTATTCCTGTACAAAGACAATAAAGGGGCTTCCATTCCCCAAAGAAGAAAAACATGGGTGTGCTAAGAAGTTCTTCTATGGAGATGGCAATATTTCCATTAGCAGGGTGAGCTCATAGCTAAGTTATAAAGAAGGAAAATTGTATCTGTGGTTTCCTTTTTAGAAACCACACTCTCTGGCTAATGCATAGCCTCCTTCTCTTAGGTGTTTTCTCATAAGATGCTGTCTTGGCAATTATGAAGTCTAGCTTCCAGCTTAGTTCATCCATCACTTTCTTTAGGCTAGTTACTTCACCTGTCTGGTTCTAAACACCTGTTTACTAGATGGGAGTGGGGTTGTGATGGCTGGTGGTTAGGCTGAACATTGTATCCTGTTCTGATACAATACTGAGCAGAATGGATTAGTCATCATTAAAGTGATTCAGTGCCTTGGGCCTTGTCTGTTCTAGAGAACAAATCTCTAAGGCCATACTTTTGGGGATGATGTTTCGGGCTACTATTGAGCATGAGAAAAGTCTATCCCTTGTCTTCAAAAAAGAAAAAAAAGAAGTAAATCCCTGGCTATCTGAGTTACATTAATTCTGCCTGAAGCCAGGCGTGTCACAGCCAGGATTACTGAGGCCCTCCTGCCAATCCATCAGATCTGTTTTTCTGCTACCTCCAGCTAGTCAAAGCTCATCTACAATTTCCATTTGAATGACCTATCTTTGTGGATGGTAGAGCAGCATGACTCTCATAATGTGCAAATTATGTGCAGCAGCAGGCACCTTTTGCCCATTTTTATGTATCTCCCATTAAATGTTCCAACAAGCTAATCTCCTCTATCTCCCACGACAGCAGCATGAGGTGGCCCTCACTAAGCTAATGTGGCCCCATAGACTGCATGCACCTTTAAGGACACTTAAGGTACAGCATTATATCTTTCTCCAATGAAATTCAGATATATTATAAAGTTGTGGCACTACACTTTAGGAGACATCATGATCTGACAAACAGAATCAATGAGGTAGTTCAACCAGCATGACTCATGCCTATCATCAAATAACTTTGGGATGCTTTGGGGAAGAGGGACTGAGCTTGGTTCAAGTGGCCACAATGGACAGATAGACCAATGATGGGTAGAAGGAAATCACAGGGAAACTGATTTTACTCCAGGAGAAGAATGGGCTGCCCTTGGGAGGAAATGAGTTCCCTGTCCCAGCGGTTGCCTATGCAGACCTGAAGGATCTCTCAGAAGACATGAAACAGAGAAAAGCCAAGGTAGATGTTGCAGAGAGGAAATTTTGACTAAATATCAGAAACATCTCTGAAATTAGACGGGGCTACCTGGAGAAATAATGAATTTCCTATTACTGGAATTATTTAAAGGGATATTAGGTGACTGAGAGAGATAGTATTAAGAAAGAATTCCTCAATTTGGTCAAATATTAGACTATATAGCTTCTAAGTTTCATTGTATTCAATGAATCTTTAATTTTTTTTAAGTAGGATTACTTTTACAATTATGGTTTAGTTTGTAATATTAATTCATGCACATATATTCACCTAATTGAAGTCAAATATTACTAAAAAGCCATAAAGATAAAAATTTTTCACTCAATCACTTTCTACCTGCCAGCCTCACACTCAGACTTATAATTGTTACTTAGCATTTACAACCTTATTTCTAAATAGTATGCATTTATTACACTTCTTGATTTATCAATTCTAGACATTTTCTGTAGACTTTACACTGTAAAAGACGAGGACTTATCGTTTTTGTACAAGTCTATTTTCTCTCTTTTCAATTTCCCAAAAGAGCAATCGAAAAATTTTGGTTAAATAGTGGTGTTTGCATTGACAATGCAAATGTTGTTTGATACTGAGATTTTACAATATGCATCTTTCTTATACAACACTTCAATTTTCTCAAAGATAATAGCTATTTTCCTTTTGCCCATTTTTATGTATCTCCTATTAATTTTTCCAAATGTTCCAATAATCTCTACACATGTATCTATATTGTTTTTCAAAATCTTCCATATATCAGAGCCACTCTCCTTGAAAATCTCTCTCCGCTCTCCCTGTTCTAATGTGTATTGGCTTCCTTTATCCCTCCTGTGCAGCTTTATTCTGCAGCTCCTTTTAACCATTTTCCTGTGTTAGGTTCTCTATTTTCTGTATCCTGTGTCATTTTTTATTTTGTTTAGGTCTCATTTTGGTTGAGCATGTCACCTAAAATCCCTTTAAAGAGATGACCCTGAGGAATAACTTTTCTGAATCCTCACATGTCTGAGAGTACTTTTACGACCCTTATATATGACTGGTGATGTGACAGAGACTAAGTCTTTCCTTTATCCATCACCTCTTTAAAAGAGATAAAGCTCTCCTCCTCACTTTAAGCTTGGTACCTGTCTGCCCAAAGAGAGTGTATTTCCCAGCCTACCTTGCAGCTTGGTATGACTATAGACTCAGTTCTGAATTCATGTGCAACTTCCATATCCTATTTGAATGGGAGCTCCCTTTCTCCTTCCCATGGGCTGGAGCTTAGACAAGGTGGTGCTGATAGCTTTGACCATGTGGACTAGGTCAGACCCTAGAGAGTGAGAAGATGAAATAAAAGGGACTGCCCCAGCTTTTCTTGTGCAGCTGAGCTGTCTTCCTGAATCACCTAACTACACCTACCCTGCTACTGCTCAGATAATAAACTTTTTTTCTTATCTGACTCACTGTGTTTGGAAGGATTGGGGGAAGGCAGGGCAACCCCTGTGTTACAGCACATTTGCCTGTTCCCTAGTTGAGAATAGAAATCAGTTGACATCATTTTCCTTCAGAATTTTGAGACTGTAACTCTATAGCCTTTGAACTTTCAGGGTCAATCTTGAGAAGACCACTGTCATTCTGACTCCCAGGCTTATGTGTGGATCAGTTTATTCATTTAGGCTCTTTTTCTTTTCCTTGGCATTTTACAATTTCATGATGATGTATATTGGTCGGGATCTCTTTTAATTCACCAAGCTGAGCACCTAGTGATAACTTTCAATCTGAAAACTTACAGTTTTTAAGTTCTCAAATTATATTCTTGTCCCTCATTTTCATGTGTGTACTTTCTAGAACCCTCAATAGTCCCATGGTACAGCTCCTTTGTCTAATTTCCTTACTAATTACTAGAGGTGCAGTGCATGAAATTTGTGCACTTAGGGGAGGGGCGTCTCTCAGCCCAGTCTGTGTGCTCTCACAGTCCAGGAGCCTTCGGGGGATGTCTGCCACCACTACCAGCTGTGCTTGCCAGCTGTGAGCCTGGCTTGTGGCTGAGTGCACAGACTACCAGAGAGCAGCTTCCACGTTTAACGTCTGCCCCCTGGTGGTCAATGCATGTCATAGTGACTGGTCATTCCACCCTTCATTCAATTCACATATTAGCCTTTTGTTATATAGGATTTCTTATTTTTTAGATCTATCTTTTTGTTTTATTTTTAATACATTCTTTAGATTTTTATCTTTTGATTCTTTTATTAGGTTTTTATTTCAGATTGATATTTTTAATTTCCACAGGCTTATTTTGGTCTTGAGAGTATTCCTTTTTGTACTTCCTATTCTTGTTTCAACTCTTAGCTCTCTGGAGATGTTAATTATAAGCTATTCTACTTTAAGGTTCTTCTGCTCCTATGTTGCCTCTGTGTCCTCTGAATTATTATTAGTAGTAGTATTATACTTTGTTGTAATCTCTCACCCATGTGTGAAGCCTTTTCAGAATTCTGGTATCCTTGGCTCTTTATTTATATTTTTATGTGAGTATGGAAAGGAGCAGTCAACTTTCTGTCTTTCCTTCAGTGTTCTCAGGCAGCAAACCAGTCTTTGCATCAGGAGGCTCAGATGTCAATGTCCATAGGTCTCTCCTCTGAATTTTCTCAGTTTTGCCAAAGAATAATGCATTTTGTCTTGAGGCTGTTGTACCTACCTGAGGCCCTGGGGTCTGGGCTTGGAAAGGTGGTTGGACATCCTTTTATTTACTAAATGGACTTTTCCTTTATCCTTTGTTTGGTCATACATTTCACATCAGCACTGTGCTTGGTGTCCCCAGTTCAGGAATTAAATGATTTTGATTTTAAGGGAACAAACCTCAGATTTCCAATATTGTGGGGCAGAGACATTTTCCTGATTCTCTGAAGTAAGGAAGGGCATAGGAGCTCCAACTATTCTGTTTCCAGTTTCTAACTAATTTTTCTTTCACCCCTAACTGCTCTGCCCCCACATTTTTGCCCTTGGCTGAGATTATTAGGGGTCTGCAGGTCAGGTTGGCTCACTTCTTATAGCATCCCATTTCAATTTTCTGTGAACTCTTCCTCTATGTTCCTTGTACTTGGGACAAGGCATGTTTGTAATCTAATCAGATTATTTTAAAGGAAATTCAAGAATATTTTTTAAGACAATATTGGAAACTCTAAGTGCCTTCTGGGATTCTGTTTTGGAAACTTTTGGAAATGTCTGTATTTCTTAGTAGAGGTGATTTCCACAGTGCTCCTAAGTCTTTGTGGAATCAAAGGCTATGAGAAACTTCAAGAATCTCATGCAGAAAAGTTGCCCCAGTAGAGAAGTAGAAAAACTTGAAGTTTCTCTTGGAATGCAGACTGACAAGGGTTTGCAAAATCCAAAGTGTGAAAAATCATCTTAAGCTGGCTATAAACATCAAACTGATAGAAGGGCTCTCCAACTTCCCACCTCACCCAGGGAATTCTACGTGTTGTTTTGCTTATTGTATGGAGATTGCAAAAAACTGTCTTTGTTTTCTGAGACAGGAGTCCTTTAAATCTAATCAGACTTGAAGTGCAGCCATCTGGCTCCCCCTCCAGGAGGTGCTAACACAGCTCTGGTGCTCAAAAGTCATGGCCAGAAAGGCAAGAAAATCATCCATCTGAACAAACACACTCTTTGAGCTCTCTCTTTTAATTATTTTAAACTCCTAAAGGCTCTGAAGTTAAACAAGTAATTTTGTCCTTTTTTCCCCACTGTTTCCCTCAACCTCAAGTCCTCTACAGGAATATCAAGGTCACCGCCATAAACTTAGATGACGTTTGGAAGCTTGCTCCACCTAAAATTGACAGAGAATCCGTAAAGCTGGGAAGGTTTTCTCCCATGAGGATGGGAATCTGTTCTACTCTCTCATTAATTAAAAAAAAAAAACTTACTTCCTTGGGCAAAATGGATCACGGCTGTCAGTTATCGATGTCAGAGAAATCATAATATTATTTCAGTTTTTCTTCAGCACCCCTCCAGTTCGTACTGAGTTATTTTTAGTGCAAACTAGGTGTACTAATCTTCATGAAGAAGAGGCAGAGTGTTTAGGATCTCAATGTCAGGTATACTTGAATTAAAATTCTAGCTCCCCCAATAATTAGATATTACATTTTGAGCATGTCACTTAACCTATAATATTTATACACAATCTATGAAATACACTATAATAGTATAAAATAAGACTCAGAAGAATATTAAATGGAATGATGCATATAAAGATCTGGGCATGTACTTATCATATAGTAATTGCTCAATAAAATTAACATTGGGAAGATTTAAAAAGCATGTATGTGTATAGTTACGTTAAACGCGTGATATTTAATTGTAAAAGTTTAGAATACTTAATTAATATTGCAGCTGTGTTAAAATGGACTTTCTGATTGTTCCAGTCTAACATCCAACAGAACCTTTCCATACCTCCCTGCCAAGGAGAAGTCGCACTGCTTCCCAGAACAGAGTTTCCTCAATGCTTAAAGGTGGCTTAATTGTTAGTAATTTTTATCATAAGCCAAAATTATGGTTCCTTAACATTTTTATCAGTTGATGGAACAGCCCTTTGAGGACATAAGTTACAAATCTAATCTGACCTTAATTCATGGTCCTTCAAGAATTTGAACACAGCTATCTAGTATTCCCATGAGCTTTCTCTTGGTTGAAGTCTTGAGCTGAAGATGTTCATTTCCTTCTAGATTGTCTATGCCTTGGTCTCAGGCCCTTCTCTCTCCTCGGTACTCTTTTCAGTTACTGTGAGTGGTAGCCAGGGCTGAATGTATGATTACAAGAGTGCTCTCACTTAAGCTAAAAATGGTTGTCTTTTCCTCGAGGAATTTTAAGTCTCTTGAGCAATGTATTTTCAACACACACACATAAACACACACACACACACACACACTGAAATATAGGATCCAATAAATTTGAGCCTGTTAAAATTCCTTTGCATTGTGCCAAGAACAACTTTTTAAAAAGTAGCACCTGTGCTTTGTTTATCCCAGCATGTGTTGAGAAACTATGAGATGAACTGGAGTCTTGAGGAAAATGGGGTTCCTAGATTCTCTTTTCAACTCACGTTGAGAACTAGTCCTGTGACTAAACTCAGACTCAGGTTCAACTTTAGTCACAGCCTTTCACTGTGAACAAGGATTACAGGTTGTATGACTTTGTTTATAATAATCCCTACCACCCACAACTTCAGTGAGGGCTCATGGATCAATGCTTGAAATTTGCCCCATAACAGGGTCTGTAACAGGAAGTACTCTGAGGTATTGCCTCCTACCTGCTTCCATTCAAGATCATCCGTATTTGCAAGGCTTCTTTCTGTTCTGCATTTTAAAAGCAATCTATGGGGAAATTAAAAACTGTTAAGAGACTTGACTGAGTAAAATAACTGTGAAATAAAGTTAGGAGTCCTGGAATCTATTGCCATCCAGTTCATGTGACCTTGGTGAACTCCCTGCCTTGGCCAAGGTCTCTTTTGATTACAAGACTCCTCCCAAATCTGACTACTTTGTAATTCTAATTTAGTCTCTCCTTCTCCAGTTTCCATCATTATTTGAAACTTCCTAGAAGTATACATCAGAAAGCTAAATTTTTTTAAACCATAGAAATGTGTTGAATCAAAAAGAATAAAGTTCCTGAAAGCATTCAAGCTAGTGCCCTCAACAGTAATTTAAATGATTTCATCTCATTCATTTATGATAGAAAAAACTTTGGAGCTACACAGTACGTCAGTATGACTGTTATTTATACTTTCCAAACAGTGAGGAATTATTTTAAGGATAAAGGGACAGGTCATTTATCTCTCGGCCCCGCTGGACATATCCTAAGTACCTTGCTTTAGCATTGCTAAGAAAAAGAGATGCCCTACACAGGGGACTGGCAGGTATCAGGAAACTGAGTCTGCTAACTAGCAACTTTGCTTGCAAGATTACCTGAGTGATGACTCCACAGTAATATCCTCATATCTAGGCAAACTGACACATGATAAATGCAGGGGGAGGTGGGAAGAAGAAGTCAACACTTCTTTAACACCATACCCTTTTCTTCATGTTCACATCTATTGTAACATCGATCCTTATATACAGCTCTACAATTTGCAAAACAATTTTTGCTCTCAGTAGTTTATAGTAATAGTAATCCTGCAATACAATGGGACATGGCAGGAAATAGCAGAGCTGAGACTGTTATCATTCTGTTTGTGGGTAAAATGAGCCTGAGTAAAGATATAGTGTTTTACAAGGTTCAACAGATAAAGATGAAAAATAGTGGCCAAATCAAGGCATGAATTCAGGTCATCTGACACTAAGCCCTTTGTTCAGTCCAGCAGACCCACATTGCCTCTCACTCTCATCAATTTGACTCTACAGAGGTACTGTGTGCTGAGAAGGACTAGTAGAAAAGGACATCTAAACATTGTGGCAAAAATCAGTAACTCCCATAACAAATGTAAAATCTGGATGTCAGAACCACAAGGATGTAGTGTAGTCAAAGAAGTAAGACTTGAGTAACATTAGATTTTCTGTCAGCACCTTTTAGGAATTAGGAGACAATGAAAACTCCTCAAATTTCAGAGGGAAAAAGATTTCAATATAAAACTCTATACCCATTCAACCCATTTATCAAATATAAACACATCATTAAGACATTTGGATGTGCAAAAACTCAAGAAATTCACTGCCCTTATACTCTGATTGAAAGACATTACTTGAGATATAGTTCTCTGCCAAAATTAAACAGCAAATTGTTGAAGAGGATGAAATTGGATACAAAAAACAATGGTGGCAGAGAAAGGCTGTGAAGTAAGGAAAACTAGAAATCAAGTAAGTGAAAACCCAGTACCTGGACATTTGCAAGATTTCCCTTTAATTTGAAATATGTGGAGGGCATAGAATATTTCTTTCTACATAACAATATATACTTCCTGGTTCTATAGTGAATAATATTTACATAATCATAATATTTTAAATTCTATTCATTCATTTTCTCTTTTATAACCCACCTATTACACAGTCACGTAAGATGTATTTGTAACTTTAAATAGTATAAAAATAATTACAGAGGAAAAATTTGGAGATGGAGGAGTATACTATTGTCATTTTTTTTAGGTGAGTTTATCACTGTACAAAGTTGATAAAATATAGAGTTTAGTTATATTACTTAAATTTATGGAGGCTAATGATAGGTTATCCAAAAATTATAATCAGGTTAACAAAAATTAGGAAGTGGAAGGGAAGGAAAAAGGTGGATAGTAATGTCAGTGAATAAACTTCTCCAACCTCAAATATGGGAAATAATAACTCTGTTTAGAGTTAATACATCAAAAAATATAATAAAAAGTAGAAACCCAAGTCTGTTATATAAAGTTATAACAATAATTGCTAGTACAACTAAAAAGAGAGAATACTGACAGTGGCTGTCCCTAGGAAGAGGGGTTTGTGATAGAGGGTGGTTCTACTTTTTATTTTTGTTCTTCTGCTCTGTGTGAATATTTTAAAATTCTGTACCTGCATTAATTCTATATTTAAACAAAGGAAACTGAGTCTATTTGAATATTTAATAACAACTGGATAAAAATCTAGCTGATGATTTGACTTTATGCTGACACATATTTAAATTCATACAAAAAAAAACAAAACAAAACAGTAAGACTCTAAAAAATGAGGCTTATCTTCTTTATTTAAAAATGAATTATCATGAGCCAAGAGAATGAAAGTGACTCCCTCAAGGCTATTTTATAGTGCTGGCCATAAAACCTAATTAATAATCATCTCAAGAAATTATTTAAATAAGTTTTTAAGGAGCCAACATTGTCCCAATTTTCAAAATTTGGTAGTGTCAAAATTTGGTAGCTTTTGACATGATTAAACACCCTTTCCAACCACCTGATCTCAAAAGGAGACCTCAGTTAAACTTTCTTCTCCTTGGTTTCTTAGCTAGAAAATGAGATCATCTCAATGCCTACTTTACTAAGCAATGCATTTTCAAGAATTTGTAAACCACTAAGTCTTAGATCAATGTTATAAACACCATTTTCATGTTTTGTTCATCTGCCATAGTAAAAGGAAGTGCCTGCACAGACTGAATGGATTTACACTCAAGAAAATATGTTTTGTTGTCTCTTATGAAGCCTATCAAAGTGCTTGGGCAAAATTACTAGGCTTCCATTGCCCACTAGGCCTTTAAATCAGATTGTTTCTATGACAGGTCAAGGTCCTCTCACAGGGCATTTTCTCTTTATTCATTGACATGCAGAGATACAATAGGGACATATGCATGTCCCAAACTATTTGGCATCTTTTCCTTCCTTCCTTCCTTCCTTCCTTCCTTCCTTCCTTCCTTCCTTCCTTCCTTCCTTCCTTCCTTCCTTTCTTCCTTTCTTTCTTTCCCCTCCTCGGCTCTCCCCCTCCTTCCTTTCTTTCTCCTCCTTCTCCTTTTTAATTAAATTAACCTCAACAAAGAACTTAGCATTTTAAACCCTTCTTTCTATAAGTTCAATGTCTCCCTAGCTTTTGCTTTCTCTATACACTGTACCACCTACACTCATGCCTGCATGTGCCAGGGTAATAGGCACTTCATCAGACTCTACAGCACTGATGAGCTTTACATACTTCACTCTGTCTGTACTGCCTTCCCCACCCACCATGACAGAATCATACCTCACTTTTAAATCCTAGCTTATGTATCAACCTTCTCCATTAAACCTTCCTTATTCTTTACCCTCTGCCCCCAAACCTAAGCAATCACTCCCTCATTTGCTTGCTATAGCTTTTTATCTAGTCCTACCTTTTGGCACAAGAGTCTGTATACCTTACACTGTAGTTATGTATGCATGTGCCTCAACATCTGATCATTCTTATGCTATAGGATCCATGTCTATGTTCTCTATTCTCTAGTTATACAAGGCCTGGCACATAGTAGGTGCTCAATAAATATCTACTGAGTTCAACTGATTTGCTAAGGCTTATGTAGCTAGTAAATGGTAAGGTTAGGACTAAAACCCAGGTTTCTGACTGCTGCTCCAGTGTATGCTCCATCACACCATACAACTTCACACACTGCACCATACATTAAGGAGCTGAGCTGAACACTTTGAACTGTGTTATGGAGTCTGGAGGGCAGTCATGATTTCTACCAGCTTGATATCAATTCAAGCTGACATATACCATAAGATATAAAAATGTCCATGGGTGAAGCAAATGTTAAGATTTGCCACTTTGATATTTCATACATAGTGAAAACATGCCAGACTTCATTAGACATCTTCAACACTTCTTAAAGAAAGGATGGAGGATGTTTGGTGAAGTGTCATGGCTACTGTCTACTTTTTAATTGATTATTCTCAGGTGAAGGAAATAAACTGTTTCCAGTGATTTGCATTAAGGAAAACCTTCAGAAAGCATTAGGCTTGCCTTGTGGACTTTCTGATTTATGAGGAAATTCAAGAAGTTAAAAACTGAGAGGCCAATGTATTTAGTACAGCTGTCATCCAAGAACAGATTAAAAATGAAGAGCAAAATTTTGATTTATTATAAGTAATCATTATTTAACCAAGAAACTTCAGCTCACTATTATTCTTTAAAAACATTAAAATAAAATCCCAACCTAAGTTGTTTGGTTTCCTTTATTGTTTCATCCTGAAAAGTAATAAACAACACTCCATAAACCAACATATATTGTGAGCCACTGACGGAAATTCAGCTGAACTTAATTTTTCTATTATATTCTGGGTACAGTTATAAGAACTGTACATTAACATGCAATGTTCCTAATGAAACCTTGGTTGTCTGAATATCCACTTTTTTAATGCCCAAACAAACTCAGATCCTATCACCTGTCTTTTTCATTATACACAACCCACTTACACATGATCTCTATTACCCAGTATAATTCAAGTGCCCCTTTTCTATTTGAAAAATTGAAGCTTGAAGGAACATACTGTCTGAAATACACATTGATTTTCATAGTGTAACAAAAAAAATCTTTTATCTAATATTTCTTAAATAAAACAAGTCCAGGTATTTCATATGAGAATAATCCCTAGTCTTTTTGTAATAGGCAGTATCCAGACACTTATAATCACGCTGCTCTTCCATGGATTTATCTCCAGAAATATCCTTTAAATTGCTGATGCATGTGCAACTCTTTCCATGTGTTTCTCAGCTACCCTTTTTGTTTATTCAATTAAGACATTTATATGGACTGTCAGCCTCTTTGAAGTAAGTGTCACAGCTACAGTAATAAAAATGTCTGTTGGAAAGCATGTCTTCTCAAAGCAAAAATGAGAAAGAAAGTCCTATTTGGACACTATACTGAGTTGAATAATGTCACCCAAAAAGATATGTCTGAGTCTCAACCCCTGTATCTGTGAATGTGACCTTATGTAGAAATAAGGTCTCATATATATAATTAAGGGTCTCAAGATGAGATCATTTGTGATCTAAAGTAAACCATAAATATATTGACTGACATCCATATAAGAGAAAGGAGAGGGGAAGGCAATGTGAAGATGGATACAGAGACTTGAGAGATGCAATTATAAACCAAGAAATGTCAACCACCAGAAGTTAAGAGAGATACAAGAAATTGGTTCTTCCTCAGAGCCTTCAGAAAGATCCAACCCTTCCAACACCTTGCTTCCAGACCTCTGGCCTCCAGAACTGTGAGAAAATATATGTGTGGTGCTTATCATGGAAGTCCCAAGAAACTAGAACAGAGACAGTAATTGGTACCTAAACAGAAATTATTGGCTCAGCAGGAAAAGAAAAGAATCTGTGTGGTTGGCGAACTTATGTGTAAATACTCGTATCTGTATAAGTTAGAGTCATTACTGTCATCATAAACCCCCCTAGTTCCTCATGATAATGGTGGTGAGAAGAATGTTTAGTAAATGAATGACTAAAGGATTTCATCAGAACACTAGCAGTATATATGCTGCATAGATATGAATCAGGTATAAATCTTCCTGAGGTTGGAAGAAGTAGAGATTGTTTGGTCATATTTTTTCCTAGGTCAGTGGTCAGCAAACTCATTACTCAACAGAGCCAAATATCAACAGTACAACGATTGAAATTTCTTTTGAGAGCCGAAAACCGACTTCTGCGTTTGGGCCACGGAGTTTCAATCGCACTGTGATGTTTTGTGAAAGAGCCACACTCAAGGGGCCAAAGAGCCACACTCACATGTGGCTTGTGAGTCACAGTTTGCTGACCACTGTCTTAGGCTATCAAGAAGAAAAAAGCCAACGGACTGCCTTCCCCAAAGCCTGCCCTAATCTCTCCCCTTAGCCTGCTGAAAGAGAGGTCCTTTATCCCTGAACCCCCACAACTCCCTTTTATTGCCTTGAATTATAGTCAGTTATGTATATAAGGCCTCTATCATATGAAACCAAGCAAGTAGAGGGCAATGCTATTACAGTGGAAAGTGGCTGAATTCAAATTCAGGAGACATAAACTTCCTTCCTACTATGATCCAGAGCAAACTACATTGCCTTAGTGCCTTGGGCTTTTCTATAAAATTGGAATAAAAATTCCTGTCAGACACCCCTTACAATCTTCTTGGAAGTTACAAATAAAATAATTGGATTAAAAATATAGCTAGAAAGAACACACAACTAAAAGAGTATAAACCAGAAAAATCAGTCTGCATTAAAAACAAAGATAAAGCATTGTTTATCTTTGCATCCCTCGCAACCAAGCTTACCGTGAAGCACTGTGCATGGAAGGTTTCAGTAAAAACATCTGGGTATGAACAGCAGTGTCCAGGGCATTGTCCTCACACAGACTACAACCAGGAAACTTCAGACAATTTGTTCAAGGCTCTTGAAGATAAGCAAGTGAGTCAACCAGACAACCACAGTCTTTCTAACTCTACCAAGGACTCTTTGGGGAATAACATTACCCAGTATTGCTATTTGCAAAGGTACTTGAGTGGCTCTGTCCCTATGCAATTGGAGCTCTCATAGTCATGGTCAGCCTGGCCAGAAAGTCAAGAGACATTCCTTCTCTGGGCTTCAGACCTTAAACACTGTCATCATTTCACACTTGGCATTTTCTCATTTTGTAGAATCATAATGATGTACTTATTATTTATTTTTTGGATAACTGCCAACTGGATTCTGAGTTAATGTAAAACTGGAGATTTTTTATTTCTCCCATCAAAGTTCCTACTCTTACTCTATTTCAGGCCCCGCCAAAGTGTCTTTTTCTCACATCATTATGATTCAGTTGATTTATGAAACATCTAGATTGTGCTTTTCCAGTTGTCAGGCAAATTTAGGAAATTTTACCAAATCACTAATAAAGCAGGAAGGAACCTTATGGAAATCTTCTCCAGGGGTTCTTACACAGGAACCCCCTACAGCCCATATATTGGTTTTGGGAATGTTATATAATCCCAGTTGTTTTTATATTTGGTATGTGTGTTATATTTTATATTTGGTATGTCACTTCTAGCAGATCTAAAACAGGTTTAAAAACCACATATCACTCTAACTTTCTCATTTAAAATATTTCTATTAGTATTCTACCAAATATTATCACTATATTGAATATTTACCATGTGTCTCATTAGGGTCTTTACCTCTATTATCTCATTTAATCCTCACAATTTTCCTACTTAGGTATTTTCATTATTGCTAGTAATGAAGCAGTTGAGCCTAAGTAACTCAGCTTAAATTGGCTTAACTTAACTCGGCCAACATCACTGAGCTAAGAAGATAGGACAGGATATCAATTCTCATTAACTTGAGTTTTTCCTCTTCACTCTGTGTGATGCTATTTACTACAGTGACCACTTCCCTCAAGAGTCACTGATTTCTGCCTCGAATTGGAGGTCACCATTCAGTTTCAGTTTGTCCACCATAATCTGGGGCCTAGTTTGCCTCTTTATGCTGCCTATAACCATAGGTCTCAGATACTGGAATGGTGCTATGAGAGGGAGAGGAGAGAGGGGTCATGCCCCTGTTCTGAAGGACGTGACGGATACATGGGAGTGGTCGGACTACTACTCTCTGAAGAAAACCAGAGAAAACTGTTGATCCAGTGGTTTGTACAAACATGAACTAGGTCCCAGAAAGTGAAATTGACTTGCCTAAAACACTAATTTGTAACAATTGGGAGGCAGAATACTAGGATCTAGTCCTAGAGCTGCCTTGCTAGTTACCTTCAGTAAAATCTCGCTGCTTCTCTGTTTCTCAGTTTCCCCATCTGAAAAATAAAGAGATATAATCATATGATTTCAAATTCACCTTCCTCCTCATCTTTATCAAAGGTGACTGACCCAAGTTCCATTCTCTTCATATGTTTTGAGCATATGTTGTAGAAGTGCAAAATATTTGAGTGATAATCAGATCTCATAGTTTTCAAGGTCACAAACAGAATCTGGGAAGATATTTTTATTCATAAATTGTCTCTTTTTAAAAAAAGTACATAAAAAGATAATAGAAGTCATTATTGGTGAAATCATCAGGAAAAAAATAGCAAGACGTGATCGAAGGTAGGCAGTTTAAGATGATGGATTATCAACCAGCTTGTCTCCTGTCAGTTCAAATAGCTTTCTGACTACTTCCATTTCCAAAGCTTCAAACTCAAATAGCATTTCACAAAAACAATTGAGCCAGACAAATTGATATCACTGCTTTATGAAGCCTGGTGCCCACCACCATCTGCTTTCTGGTCTACCAACATTATCTAACAGTGCTATGAAGAAAGGGAATTACCACTTATTGAGGCACTCAAAAAGCGCCAAGCATGACACAGGCACTTAATATATTTCTTGTTTAATCCTCTCCACAACCTTATGAGAAAGTCTTTAGTACTTCTATTTTACTCATTAGAAAACTGACACTTAGAAAATGTAAATGAGAAAATGAGATTGTAGCCACCGAGTTCACTGACAACTAAATGGAGGTAAAATTCTTCAGGTCAAGGATCATCTACTTATTCATTTATGCACCTTTTACTATTCCCTAGCATTTTGGAATGAATTGTATGTGTATCCCCAAATCCATATGGTGAAGTCTTAACTCCCAGTACATCAAAATGTGGCCTCAATTAGAAATAAGGTATTTAAGAGGCAGTGAAGTAAAAATGTAGCCATTAGGGTGGGCCTTAATCCAATATGACTAGCGTCATTATAGAAAGGAGAAATTTAGACATAGAAATAGACCTGCACACAGGGACAACTCCATGTGAAGATGAAGGAAGAGATCAGGGTGATGCTTCTACAAGCCAAGGAACATCAAATGTTACCAGAAGACCACCAGGAGCTAGAGAAGAGATAGAGACCACACTTTCCTTCACAGCCCTCAGGAGAAAACAACCTTGCTGACACCTTGATTTCAAACATCCAGCCTCCAGAACTATGAGACAATATATTTCTAATGCTTAGGCAGCACCAGCAGGCTAATATACCCAGTTAATTGGATATCAGAATCTAAAGTTTCATTAGAGTAAACAGTCTCATTCATGTTAATTGGATATCAGAATCTAAAGTTTCATTAGAGTAAACAGTCTCATTCAGGGCTCTCACCACAACCCTGAGAGGGAGTGGGGAATAGAGAATACTATTTCTTCACTTGACAGATATGTAACCAATCGCAGAGAAATTAGTTCTGGCAGAGAAATTAGCACCATCCTAATAACTAAATGGTAGAACCAAAACTTATACCCAAGAACTTCTGCTCTAGGCCCATAGTAAGTTCCATTGCATGATGATAACTCACCAAACCAATGTGAGGTGACACTGAGCAGAACAATGTTCCCTAAAATATCAGTGGTGCTATCCATCATTTAACTTGGAAGTGTCATAATTTTAACTTGAAAGCTATTCAGAGCTTTACACGTTCCCTGAGGGAGTGAAGCATAAAAAATCTTTGACTGTCTTATTTTTTAGAAGATTTCCTCCAAAAGAGCCTGGTGGAAAGGGGACTTTGTGTTTGGCCGGACCAAGGATGACATTAAAAGGAGTCATTCTCAATGCAATACACGTGTACTCATTAACTATGATGCCCCTAATACTGTGCTGGGCCCTTGGAAGTTGTAGGTGATTAGAACACAGCCCTTGTCCTCTACATCTCATAACCAAGGAGAAACAGACATATAAAGAGAGAATTTCCTAGAGGATCACATAGCCTAGCCTAATGGCTCAGAGAAGATTTGCAAGAAGGGCTAATGGCTAAGTAGAATACCCACCTTAGCTCTCTCAAGTCTCCTAAATATCACATAGATCCTCCGGAGAACAAAAGCTTCCAGACACCTCAGAAAATTCATCACTCAACATGTCAAATGAAAAAAGAAGTTAGTCCTGGCTGGTTTGACTCAGTGGATAGAGATTGGCCTGCAGACTAAAGGGTCCCAGGTTCAATTCATAGTCAGGGCACGTGCCTGGGTTGTGGGCTGGATCCCCAGTGTGGAGCATGCAGGAGGCAGCTGATCAATGATTCTCTCTCATTGATGTTTCTCTCTCTCTCTCTCTCTCTCTCTCTCTCTCTCTCTCTCTCTCTCTCTCTCTCCTTTCTCTTCCTCTCTGAAATCAATAAAAATGTATTTTTTAAAGTTAAATATTTTTCATTCAAATTTAAAACTATATTCCTTTTCCCCAAAATAGTTTTCACCCCAATGATAGTAGAGAACATTTTACATCCTATCAATCTTTTCAACATTGTTCTTTATTCTAAACGTTCTATATTTTGCACACTTACTGTGTGCCAGGTACTTTGCTAAGTAATTTTCATACTTGATCTTATATAATTTCCATTTTATAAATAAATAACCTTAAAGAAGTTAATTAATTTCCCCATGGTCACAAACCTGGCAGAGAATGAAAGTTCTCTACTCAATATTCATTCTAACCTTTCCCTTTCCAAAAGACCACAACTTTATTCAGGGCAGCAAAACACCCAACTAAAAACTACATTCCTCAGCATCCCTTAACACTTGGGTGGTTATGTGACATAGTAACTTAGAGAGGATTGGATTGGTCACAGGAAGTTCTTTGAAAAAGTCTGAACCAACTTGCACATGCTGTTGTGTTCTTGCCCTTCTCCATGTGTGCTAACTAAATCAAGGCCATGATGACTGGTGCCCTGAAGCCATCCTAAGATCAAGGGGAGGCACACATAGATACACAAAAAAATTCTGAACAGCATAGAAGGACCTAAAGTCACTTCTGCTATTTATGGATGATGTGCCAGTGATAGACTGCCCATCTCTGAATATTTCATTGCTCGATAGAAAAACAGATGTTACTTATGCCCCACCCCTTTCTCCTTTTATTTACCATTGAATTAATTCCCTAAGTGAAACACAGAACTAATCAGTGGTAAAACATTCCTTGAAGGTATGTTACAGTCTCCAAAATTTATAGCCATCAAGGTTTCACCTTAAGGATCTGGGAGCAAGGAGAGGAACAGTTGTATATCCATAATGAAGAATTAAACAGGGAGTAAACTGGACACAGGTAGAAGTGTCAAGTGTAGGACTGAAGAAAAGGAGCTGTACTGAGAGACTAGTAATCAGGACTCTACCCTGGCTTGGCCACTAAATAATGGGGATGTTGAACAAGTTATATTTTGGGCCTCAGTCTCCTCATCTTTACAATCAGAGGTCATGTTAGTGATCTCAGGGTCTCAACACAGAGTGTCACCTAGGCTATAAACCCTGCAAAGCAAGGAGCCCCCACATTCCTAGTAATTAGAAATGAGATTCTGTGAAGCCCCTCTCTGGGGTATTTCTCATTTAACGGGAGATTCTCTGAGACTAATGTAACTCTCTCACCCTCTCCACACACCTGTAGCCAGGAGACTTCCATGATTGTATACAGAAAATGTGCATCATTCACAGGAAATATGACCCTATGTGCAATGTCTTTCTTGTGTGTCCCCAGTGTGCACATGTGCATGAAATCTTCCCAATGTCCTCAAATAATTTTAGTGTGCACCAAGTCCTCCTGACAGGCATCAAATCCTCTCTGTGTGCATGAAATCCTCCTACTTTCACTGCATCTTTACCATTTGTCTCCCACATACTTACATAAGAGTCTAGCCAAATCTAGCAGATAAGACAATTTCACTCAGACAGGACCATAAAAACTCATTTTCCATCTGAATGGTTCAAAGAACAGCACAAGATTATACTTCCTTTCTCAAGTGTTCCAAGAAATTCAACAGCAACTTGTCTTTGGTATGTAGAAATGTATTATCAGTAGGCACACTGAGAGTTCTGAGCTCTGAATTCCTTTTAGAGACTGAGGCAGCTTACAAAACATAAAAATATAGGACAATCGTTGAACAGACCTTAGGAAAAGAACAAAAAACAAAAAAACAGAAAGCCAGAGATTCTCAGATCAACATAATGAAAGGAGAGTACATGATCTTACAGTGTTGCCACAAGGAGCCAAGAATGGCTTCTGAACTCCTTCATTGCTAAGGCAAAATTCAGAGCCACTGACTTTCCAAAAGTTACACAGTCACACAGAAAATCTGTAGTCAAGTCAACTAAAACATTTAGGGACAAAGTCAACCAAGACATTTAGGGAACTTTTTGCCAGAGCTAAACTATCTCCAATGAACCCATTGTCAACCCCTACAGGCCAAGTAACCAGAAAGCTGAGGGAGAAGAGTCCTCTAAAGTGTCTGCCAAGCAGAGTTGTTCACACAGTAAACATGGAGCAAGTCAAACCATCAGAGACGGAGATTGTTTTCAAAAACTGGCTAGTGCAATAAATAAGTGACATTAAGAATGAGGGCATAAGGATGGCTAGTCAGAAAGCATCAATAAAAACTATTATCAGTAAAAACTATCATCAGGCAGTATCTTGACATGGGAAAGCTATTAGAGTCTAGACCTGAGATTTTTCATGGGTTGAACAGACCAATGCTACTGCAGTTTGATGTGCAAGAGTACTCTTAAGATTAATCCATGTTCAATAAGTAAGCTCCTGGTTAAGGTCTAGCTGTCCAGTGAGGCCTTTCTCTGAGACAAGGCAGTTCTATCAGACAGTTGTATGTGTTCTGATTGCTGTGACTATGGTCCTTCACTGGGGAACTGAAATTTTATACATCAACCTCATAAGCTTGGTTTGCCTGGGTCTTGGTTAGACTCTGGGTATTCAGTCTGCAGGACTAAGGGCCAGACACCAGACCATAGCCATGTCTCAGAGGGAAGAAATACATCCTTTCAGGACTCTTGAAAGGTAGCCAGCCAGTGGTTCCCCTGGCAACCCTTGTGTTCAAACTTCCAAGGCGTAAGCAATGAGAAGCTCTTGAGCTCCACACAAACTCTTGGCTTTCTTAAACCCCCTCTTCCCATATCTGTGTAGGTGCCTCCATGGAGAGCCTTAGATCTGATGACCAGTCACACATGCTACTTCCTAGACTTGTGCCTGCCTCAGACCCTGCACATTGAAGTAAAAAAATCATTACATCTCAGACAACCAAATTGCTAGTACTTTACATTTACTATGAACATTACCCATGGGCAAATTTGAAAATTATAGCTCTTCATGGGTGTTTTATGCCACATTTCAAACAGCTTAGCTCAGTATGAAAACCACAGGGAACTAAAATGAGGATGGAGGCGGAATGTAGAGAAGGATTGGCTTTATTTTCTGATTAGTTGAGATGAAAAATGACTTGAGAGCACAAGTGGAATGACAATAACATGGTTCATTGGCCTGATCGCCTGCTGTTCATAAGCTGATAATGGAGCCCCAGGAAGCTTATGTGACTTAAGTCTGTTTGTGATGCCCAAACAGATTGGCAAAACTGTTTTCATTTTGGAGTTAAACATATTCCTAGGCTAATATAAAATACAAGAAACTTTTTTTATTAAGGGAAGAATTCATAGTAAATTCATCGGGAGGGCAGTATTGGGAGGGAGACAAAACAATACTGAATTATTGAGTCTTTAGAGTTCAGCTTTGAAGCAATCTCCCCTAATGAGCCTTTGATGAACCTCCTTCCAAGCCCACAATCAGAAAGCAAGCTCTAAGTTTTTCTATTCTTTTCTTAAAACCATTTTATTGAGGATGGGTTAACATACAAAAAGTTGTAATTCATACAACTTCATGAGTTTGCATAACTATTTAGGTATCTGTGAAACCAACACCACAACCTATGCCATAAACATATCTATCACTTCCAAAACTTTCCTGCCATTCTAATTATGTATTTGTTTATTTTCACACAGTATTGTTATCTATAGCTTCCTAAGTCTCATTCATCTGTACAACTAAAATTTTGTACCTTTCCCCTTCCCTTCAGCCTTGGAAACCACCACTCTACACTCTGATTCTATGAGTTTGACTGTTTTAAATACTTCATATAAGTGATATCATGTTTTATATGTTCTTCTGTGTCTGGCTCACTTCATTTAATATAATATCCTCTAGATTCAGCCATGTTGTCACAAATGGCAGGACTTCCTTCTTTTGTGTAGCTGAATAATATCCCATTTTATATGTTACCACATTTTCTTTGTTCATTCATCTACCAATGTACATTAGGTTGCTTCTATATCTTGGCTAGTGTGGATAATGCTGAAGTGAGCATGAAAATACAGATATCTCTTTGAAATTCTGATTTCAATTCCTTTGGGTATATACCAAGAAGTGGGATTTCTGAATCATATGGGAATTTTATTTTAATATCATGAGAAACCTCTATACCAGTGGTTCTCAACCTGTGGGTCGCAACCCCTTTGGGGGGGTCGAACAACACTTTCACAGGGGTCGCCTAAGACCATTGGAAAACACAGATATGATTCATAACAGTTGCAAAATTACAGTTATGAAGTAGCAACAAAAATAATTTTATGGTTGGGGGTCACCACAACGAAAGGTTGAGAACCACTGCTCTATACTGTTTTTCTTTAGTGGTTTCCTCAAAAAACTATAAAAAAAAATCCAAAGTTAGCAGAAGAAAGAAAATAATAAATATTAGAGCAGGAATACATAAAATAGAGTATGCAAAAATATTTTTAAGTCAACAAAACTAAGAGTTGATTTTAAGACAAGATGAGAAATAGCCCAGAGATGGAAGATGCTGATGACGCCTTGCCATATCAGCAGTGAGAAGCTGTGCAACGCTACATGATGCCTCGGACCAAACCAGAGAGGGTCGGATGTGCATTGCCACCATCCAGATACCATTGCTGACGTGTGCACATAAGGAACTGTTGGACATTGAAATTGGGACTCAGAACTATTGGACATTGAAATTGGGACTCAAACATTTTTTGTTCTTATAGGTTTATTACTAGCCTGCAGAGGCAAGATGTTTTTAAAGAAAAAAATCGGGGGGCAAGGGAGAAGGAATAGATACAGAGGCAAAGAAGCAATGAGTGGACTGTCATACTACAGGAGGAAGGCAAGGAAGGTTCGGGGGTGGGGGCTGTAAGAGATCAACAAAAGGACTTGAATGCATGTATATAAGCATAACCAATGGATACAAGACACTGGAGTGGGGGGAGCAGGTGAGAGCATGTACTGGGGGGCAGGAAAGGCCTGGGGGAGGTCAATAGGGGGGAAAATGGGAGACGTGTACTACTATTTGTAGTATTTTAAACAATAAAAAAATTAAAAAAAGAAAAACAAAATTGACAAGCCTTAGTCAGACTAAGAAAAAAAGAGAGGACTCTAATAAATAAAGTCTGCAACAGAAGAGAAGCTATTAATACCAATGCCACAAAAATAAAATAAAAAACTCTTACAAACAATTGTGTACCAATTACTTGAGTAGCTCAGAAAAAAATGGATTAATTTCTAGAAACATGCAAACTACTATGATTGAATCAAGAAAAAGAATAAGCAAAACTGGTTTTGCTCAGTGGATAGAGCGTCAGCCTGCGGACCGGAAGGTCCCAGGTTTGATTCTGGTCAAGGGCATGTACCTTGGTTGTGGGCATATCCCTAGTAGGGGCCGTGCAGGATGCAGCTGATCGATGTATCTCTCCCATTGATGTTTCTAACTCTCTATCCCTCTCCCTTCCTCTCTGTAAAAAAATCAATACAATATATTTTTTTTAAAAAAAGAATAAAGACTGTACAAACCAGTAACAAATAAGGAGAGTGAATCAGTAGTTAAAATACTCCCCCTAAAAGAGTCCAGGACAAGATGTTTTTACAGGTGAATTCTACCAAACATTTAAAGAATTTATACCAAACCTTGGGTGGATGGTCCAGTGGTTGAAGCACCATTCTTTACACCAAAATGTTATGGGTTTGATTCCCGGTTAGAGCCACAGATCTTGGTTTTGGATTTGATCTCTGATCAGGGTGCATATGGGAGACAACCAATCAATGTTTCTCTCTCACTTCTCTCTCTCTTTCTTCTCTCTCTCTAAAAATAAATTTAAAAAACAAATATCCTCAAGTGAGGATAAAAAATGACAATCCTTCTTAAACTCTTTAAAAAAAATAGTGAATTGGACATACTTCCAAATGCATTTTACCAGGTCTATATCAACCTGATAGACAAAAACATCACAAGAAAATAAAACTATAGGTCCATATTGCATTGAAAATTAATGCACAAACCTCAACAAACCAAACTGAATAGCATATTCAAAAGATCATGCACCACGATGAACTGAGATTTATCTGTGGGATGCAAGAATAAACAACATTAACAGACTAAGAGGGGGAAAGATCACAAGATCATTTCAATAGATGAAAAAAAAAGCATATGGCAAAATTCAACCTTCTTTCATGATAAAATTCTCAAAAAAAGGATGCAAAAAACAAATGTATTTCAGCACAATTCAGGCCATATAGGAAAAGCCCACTAATATCATATTCAATGGTAAAAAAATTGAAATATTTTTCCTCTAAATCTGGCATAAGGTGAGGATGCATACTCTTGCCACTTCTATTCAACATAATACTGGAAGTCCTAGCCAAAGTAATTAGACAAGAAAAAGAAATACAGGACATCCAAATTAGAAAGGAAGAAGTAAACTTATCTCTGTTTGCAGACAACATGATCTTCTATAACGTTTTATTTGAGTCATCCTCCCAATGGGTACTCCATCTTCCTTACTCGGCAGTCATTCACCAGTGTGTTACTTCACCTAGTGGATGGTCTGTCCACTAGGAGGAGCTGGACCTCTTCTATCTAATTTCCTTGCAGTGATGGTTTCACATCACTTACCTTACAGGCACTCAGTATGGTGGAGAAATGTGAGGAAAACTGCAGTCCCTCATGCAGTATAACATTCAGCACTTTACAATTTTCAAAAGGCTTCACAAATTTGATCCCATATGTCTTTCCTAAAAGTCCAGCGAGGTTCATTAGGACTTTTAACCTCTGCTTCAGATAAAAATGCATTTATTTCCCAAAGGCGATTTCATGGATCAGCTCTAAATTAGGTATTATAATAGTCCCTACTTGATAAAGTTACTACAAAGACTAAATGGAATAAAAAATATTAATGTATGTGATGACACTCACACAGAGCTGGCACATATAAAATGCTGTAGACATTTGTTCTTATTACATTTTACCTTTAGTATTTTATTTAATATGAAATCAGAAGACTAAGACCTAAGTTGTCTACTTCCAAATTCAAGATCCCTTAAACTCCTTCAGGCTTCTGGCCTAGCATGAACCGTATCTATGCAAGCCACTTTCTCCTGGGACCTTCCATGTCTGTATTTGCATGCTAGGCATTTGAAGTGAACCTTTTTTCGAGAGCACTGCCTGTCATGGCCATCTATGGCTGCTTTCATGAAGATAAATGTTCTCCTCTTTCTGAGCAGCTTCTCTTTTTTGCTCCATCATTCACCTGTTCAAAGACCCTTTGCTCCTGAGGCCTGAAGCCTTTCCGAATTCTTCAAAATAACTACTTGCTCTCCATGAATATGGGATAGGGATGTCCCAAATGTACAGAAATGCCCCTGCATTTCCTCTATCAGAGAGGTACTTAGACAAAGCAACTGAAGGGCTGATAGCAGCCACCAGCAGTAGTGAGGACACCCTGGAGAATCTCAATGCTGGTGGCAGGTCAACTGGCCCAGTTGAAGATGGCCCAATCTTAGTTGAAGATGGGCCAGGGTGACTTGTCACCAGGACTGCAGGGTATGCTGGCTATGCTCTGATTCTTTTCTCTGGTTATCAAATGGTTACAAAAGACAAACACTATGTCCTAGAAATCTGAACACAGACACACACTGCTAGATTTATTCTAACATAATAGAACTTTTTCTACATTTTCATCCTCAGTTATCAAGATGTAGTTGGATGCCCAGTCCCACAGGAATCCTCCCTGACTACTCAGCAGGAAAAACTCCCTCTGTTATATAAAGGAACTCCCATGTTTTCTGTCCTCTTTTAAGACATTTAACGTTTTCTGCCTTGTTAAAAATTGTCAATGTGTCTTAGCTTCCGGTCCTCAAACACTTTATTATGCAGATTAACATTGCTCTCTTGGGTGTCAAGGTCTGCCCTTCTATATGTCTCTTCTGTAGCATTTACCACATTTCCTCCTGGTTATTTGCATATAGGTCAACCCCCCTCCCCGCCCCCACATGCACTCCCTCTTTCATCACCTTTTCTAAGTTCTACTACCACAGAGAAGGTGTTTTTTTCATCCTTGTATGCCCGATGAGTCATATAGTGTTTAGTAATTACCAACTGAATTCTGTGAGATCAGAGATTGGGGTTTAGTCATCTCAAAATGTACCCGGCACATAGAAACTTGCTTATTATTAATTGAATGGAAATTCTGAACAAATGGCTATTTCTGAAGTAAAGCTCTATAATTTTTTCAAATGTATATTATAAACTCAGGTAGTAATGGGTACCAAGGAATACAAGGTATGAGTGGGAGGAGTGATTCTTGGAAAAATTTTGATTAATGATAGCCATATTTTATGAAAGCTCATTGACTTTGCCAGATGACCTGTCCTTGGCATTCCTAGATAACAGAATGGAAAGTGGGCTTAGAGCAATGCATCTAGTTAAATTCATTCTGATAGTTAAATATCCAGCCAATGCATAAGCACTGAAAGAATAAGAAAACACTAATTCCTTAAGCAGCATATTCAACTTTTAGGTAGCTATGTTAAAATGTGCTTCCTATAATAGCCTGTCTTTATGAGTAATAACTAAGAAAATTTTCTGGCTCAAAGGAACATGCTTTATATAAGGTCAAATAAACAAAGAAAGAGCAAAGTATGAATGCCAATATAGGCATCATGAAATACCCATAAAAATGCACATGAGAAAAAGCAGAGGAACAAAATACATCAAAATTATAATTTATTCATTTTTTTATCAAACAGCATTAGGTCCCTCTATGTGCTTGGCACTATTCTTGCTGATTCACGGTGATGAAATTGGGCTGAATTTCGTTTATTTTCTCTATATTCCATATTATCTGGCATAGGCTTTTATTGATCATTAAAATACTATAAGACTTCAGAAACCCTTCTTTATATTGAAAGCACATAAAACTAATCTTTTAATTTTTGAATCTGAGAGATCTTATAAAAGATATTTATATCAATAGTTCTTCCCATGAAAAAGATGCAGAGCTTCTGTCAATAAAAATAGTATCAGTGTGCCAAGGTGAGTATGAAATATCTACAAGGAACTTACTGGGCAGGTAATACTTCCCACTGATATAAAAGAATAGATCAACCACACAGTTCTCAAATTGAAGTGAGTTTTCCAATCTATCTATACTAATAAAAGCCTAGGTGGCCCTCGGGCCCTCACATCATCACAAGATGGCTGCCACAAGATGGCCAGCAATGGAGGACAGTTGTGGGAAATCAGGCCAGCAGGGAGGGCAGTTGTGGGCAACCTGGCCTGCAGGGGAGGGCAGTTGGGAAGGACCAGGCTGTCAGGGGAGGGCAGCTGGGGCAACCAGATCAGCAGGGGAAGGTAGCTGAGGGCAATTAGGCTAGCAGAGATGGGCAGTTGGGGGCCTTTGGGCTGGTAGGAAAGGGCAGTTGGGGGCAATCAGGCTGGCAGGCAGGCAAATGGTTAGGAACCTTTAGTCCAGGATTGTGAGAGGCAGTCAGAAATCCCCTGAAGGGTCCTGGGTTGGAGAGGGTGCAGGCTGGGCTAAGGGATATCCCCTCCATGCACAAATATGCACCAGGCCTCTAGTTTATTCATATTTTGTCAATCAAGAGTATAACTAGACCAAGGAATCATAGGATACTGTTATAATATGATATCAGGAATGAAAGGAAGCTTACAGTTAGACCCTGGGGCCAGTGTCCCCAGGTGTTTATTCAACATCAGTTTGAAGCCCTCTAAGGACAAATCATTCAAAGTATTTGGTGAAATTATTATAAATGAGAAGCTCAGCTCATCGAAACCTTTGTGCATAGCCATGGTGAGGAGTTCTGAGCTTCAAATGGCTCTTCCTTTAATGTTCAGTTGCCCTCTAAGGGAGCTGAGCTGGAACGGGCATGAGCATCTGCTCCTATTAATTATGAGAAATGGTCCTCATGCATTAGTAGAGATTTAGGTCCTCTCTGCAATATGGCTGTGGATGATAAGTATCCAATCTTTCATTCAATGCCTAGAAGAAGACAAGTACCAATCAAGTCAGGGTAGCTTTTCCTCAGATGACAGCACAAAGTTTAGGGGGAAAGTCCAAAGATAGGATAAAACTTCCTGAAAGTCAATAAAAAATTAACTAAATTTTCTTTTACTTTATTTTTCAAATATATTTTATTAATTTCATAGAGGAAAAGAGAGGGAAAGAAAGATAGAAACATGAATGATGAGAGAGAATCATTGATTGGCTGTCTCTTGCAGGCTCTCCACTGGGAACTGAGTCCACATTCCAGGCATGTGTCCTTGTCTGGGTCCTTCAGGCTGCAGGCCAATGCTCTATCCACTGAGCAAAACCAGCCAGGGCTTAACTAAATTTTAAATTCACCAATTACAGAGTTTAATAAAATATTCTTACTGGCCCATTGCGGCCTAGAGCAGATTACCTCAAAATATGCCACTTTAGCATATTGGTTATTTTGAATTAAAACTACTTAAAAGTAGCCAGTGCAGGGAGAGCACCTAAAACCTCCTTGTCTCCCTGGATGCAGTAAATAAATCTCCGGGGAAGGTGCCCTCCCTACAACAGAGACTGAGAAAAACATCCTTATCATTCAGAGTTAGAGAATGCAGGGCAAAGAAGCCTGTATAAACAAAACTTGTTACTTTTTTACTAATTTACTAACCAAGTACAAACTTTGCTTAGATTCTTTGCTAGTTTACACAGAAACCTGATTTTCTTTGTACTGTCAAGTCTTCACAAATGTATTATTTCCTTGTGTAAAAAGATATAAAAGCTGCCCACTTTTAAGTCCCTTTCTGCGTATCAATGTTATGTTCTCCTGTATTCACAAATTAAATTGTTTTTTTCTCCTGTTGCTCTGTCTTATATCACTTTTGCTATCAGTGCAGACACAAGAGCTAAAGAAGGGGTAGGGGAAAATTTCCCCTCCCACACAGGCCCATGCTGACAGCTTTACAATTGATTTTTTCCCTTATGCTTGCTGAAGTAAATAAAACCTCCTCCGGTAGCTAGCTGCTTTAATGGGCTTTACAACCTGTGTTCTCATAGCACCTTGATGTCAAAACCAGTAGTGCTCTTCCACAGGGAGAATTTTGGTGAAAGCAATGTGGACTGCCTAGGAAGAATCATGTTTTGCCTGATTCTGATGAGACTAATACCTAATTCTCATTTCTGAGGAATTATTGATTGACAGATAGACTCTATCTCAGGGTCTTGCTCCAAATACACAAAATTTCTGCCACACCTAGTTCATGCTTCTTCTCTCTATTTCACAACAAGACTTTTTTTTTTTTTTGGCGGAGGGGAGAAGGGGTGTCTGCATAAGGTATAAAGCTTCTCAGCGAATATGCTCATCATGCCTAGGGGGGCAGCAAAACTCAAGGACTCCTTTGCCTTTAAGATCTACCTGAAAAAATACTTTTCACTATGAAAAGTTGTTGTTCTCCCTTCCCCTCTGGCAGTTTCCTGCCTCGATTGCTTTATTTAAAAAGTGATTAATATGTAATTCACTCATACTTGTATAGGAAAGCTCTCTGACTGATCAGAAATTAAATAACTATTTCCTATTGATAGCGTCTTCTTTGAAATGAAAGTTCCCAGAGTAAATGAATGTTCCTAGAAGGGTTTACCTCATATGACTCAAGAAGAGTATCAATTGCCCCTTTGCTATTTATAATAACAATTTTACCAAGATTGAACAAAAGTAAAGAGGAACAATTGTAAATGGTGCCTACTCTATAAGAAGGCTCTAGAAAGAGGCAAGATGCAAGAGATAAAAATCTACTTCACAGAAGCCAAGATGGATGATCTTTTTGCTGAGATTCCCTCAGAAATTGATCTGCACTGTGAAAACAGCAGAACACCTGACACTTGAAATAAATCCATTATTAAGCCAAACTGTTTTATTGGTGTTCTTATATCAAGTTCTTAGCCTCTTGCCTGCTTTCCTAGATTCAAACATAAAACATCTTTTTCTTTCCACAGCGAGCACTGTAAAAGAGAAAATGCCCTGATTTAATTCTCCACCTTAATGCAACTAGTTAGGACATGTAATCTAACCAGCTTCTGTGCCTCAAATTCCCCACCTGTGAAATGGAATTCTCACTCCTGGCATGCCCACCTCATTGTGTTATTGTGCAGGTCAAATAAAATAACAGATATGAAAAGGTGATGTAAACTAGAAAATGCTGTGCTCCTGTATCACTAAACATATTTTAATTGCATTGCTTTGCTTTGCAGGGGAGGAAAATCTTTTTCCCTTCTACCCTCCTATGTTCAATGTCTGGGCCCTTGAATCAAACTGATAACAGATTAACAAGAAAAAAATTTTAATTATATACATATGCACAGTTCACACACAAAAATGTGGCTAAAGGATCTGGCTAGGAGATTGAGGTTTATAGAACATCTTGGTTAAGTAAAAGAAAAGGGGGTCTGAGGCAAGTTACGAAAAGGAGGGGAGAGAAAATATGTGGTAAATAAGTGTTGTCATACTATGCAGATAAAAATATCTCAGGTGAGCCCTGCCCCTTGTGGCTCAGCTGATTGAGCATCACCTTGTGCACTAAAGGTTTGCTCATTTGATTCCCAGTCAGGACACATGCCCAGGTTGTGGGCTCAATCCCTTGGTAAGAGGGGTGCAGGAGGCAGCTTACCAATGTTTGTTCTCACATTGATGTTTCTCTCTCCTTTCCTCTTTCTCTAAAAATTGATTTTAAAAAATTAAAAATAAAAGTGTCTCTCAAGTGATAAGATTTGTCTCCCAGAGAAATAGGAAGACATTTTTACAAGTAGAAATCTCTTTTATAAATATAAATGTCATTTACAAAAGGGGAAATTTATACTCTTCTTTTTAAGTAGTTGGGAAGCGGTAAAGAGATTTTCCTGCAGCTGCTGGCTCTCAGTTGCCTTTAACTCAAAATAATACATATGCCAAAGAGTCATATTTTGAAGTGGCATATTCTGGTCCCCTTCAGCATTGTTAAAAACAATACAACAGGCCCAAAATGGAGTCACTTTTGGAGACACCAAACTGAGACTTAATTACAGTTTCGACTTTTCTAGAAATGGAATCTTAAACAAGTCAATCAGGAATCTCCTAATCAGCACTGGTTCAGTCTCTGCTGGCCCCTGCCATCCTTAAAGGGAGGTGACCTTGAAATAATCAACCTACTTTTTTTGGTCCTATATTATTAATTTCCTTGTTCTCATTACCTTCTGCCTATAAACATATTTTATTTTGCACAACTCCTCATACCTCCTTTCTATCTGCTAGATTAGTTGTTGGCAAATTCATGAATCATTGGATAAAGCCAATAAAAATTTTAAAATTGACTCAGATGAATTTTGTTTCTTTACAATATCATAATTTATCTGACTACATGTTTATCTCCCTAATGGACTGTGAGGCCAGGGCTTATTAGTTTCCATGCCAAATTAACAAGGCATTTCTGTCAGTCTCTTTAAAAGATATGGTTCTATATGGCACCAAATGATGTACAAAGAAAACAATCAATAACTCACTTTCACATCATGGAGAACAAACATCCAAATATTTTATTGCATTATTTCTCTTTTTGAGAGTGTGAGGTACTAGTTAAATAGTCACTAACTAATATGAGAAAGATTTGCCAGTCTTTACTGTGGCTCTGCCTGAAAGTAATGAAAAAGCTATGTATACACATGACATGCTCTCAACCTGCCCCAGAGAATAATGTAAGAAAGCAGTGCAGAAGAAAGGAATGTGTGTGTGTGTGTGTGTGTGTGTGTGTGTGTGTGTGTGTAAAGTTAAACAAAGAGGAAAATAAGGCAGAGAGATCCACACAATAAGAACAAGAAGAGATTTTTGTTATTTTTGTTGTTATTAAAGTAAATTGATCAAGAAAGCAGAAAGAGGGGAAACATAATACAAGGTGAAATCAGAGTGACCTATATAATCCAACATGGGTGCAAGTATCCTGATATAGAAAACAAAGTCCATGTGCCCTACACTTCGAAAAGCCAAAACTCAAAGCATCAGAGTTTAGAGTAAGGAAAGGTGTATTGGTGGAGAATACACCAACTGAGAAGATTGCAAATCTAATGGTGCCTCAAATCCATATTGCTGGCTGGACAAGGTGAGGGTTTTTTAAGGGGATAAGGAGAACAAGTATGTGGAAGTGCTGAGCGGGGCGAGCGGGAGGGACAGGGAGGTGGGCAAGTTTTAATGGGAGGACCTCATCTCTCACCATTCCTTTCTTTCCCTTGGCCATTTATAGTAAAGGTTTTTTTTTGTCCAGGAGAATAGACCCTTGGCTTCTAACAAGGTTCCTGAATTCAAGTTTTGGTTATGTCCTGGTTTTTGGTTCTGTAGGGAATGTATGGGAGACTATGGTTCCAGGTGCAACTGAAGGTCAAAATTCCCTCCTTTGTGCATGGTTCAGCTGCATGATTTGCCGGTTTGGTCTGTTGTCTCTGAAAAGCAACTCAGCATCTAATTAAAAAGAATAGGACCATTTTGAGCTGGTTTTGCAGTCAAAATTTTATGCATTAGTCCCACAGCTTTCTGAATGATATACCAAGGTGCAGAGAAAGAATTCAGAGTAACATCAGCCACAAATACAGAATGCATGTCTATGGGATAAACACACACTGGTTTTCAGAAGCAGTGCAGGTACCCCAGGATTGAAACATTTTCTCTTTGGATGCTCATAAAGGACACACGGCTGCAAACAGTATCAACACATTTCCAGTAAATAACATGCTTTTATTTTACCATGCCAATGTCAGTAAGAGTAATTCTAAGAGTGGCCAAAACCATGCTTTAAATCAGAGGCTCTGTAGCCTTGGGTCCAGCTAACTCTCCAAAATTCTTATCCATGTGAAATCTTGACCATATTGCATAGTCTTTGTTTAGAGTTTTCACATCTGAAAGAGAGGATTAATATTATTTATCCTCATAGCATTTTTGAGGGATAAATTCAGGGACCAAGTACTTAGCAAACAAATAGTAGCTTCTCAATAAATGTAGGCTCCCTTACCTCTATCTCCACACCCGCCCCCCTCTCCCCCACTGTATTTCTCCACCATGTGAATGCCCAGCAAATCTGGAGAAAACCTATGTAGATCTTGTCCAGATTACTATTGAGTATGACTTTTTCTGACACAAAGCCAGAGTGAATAGTGGACAGATATTGTACAAATCAAGCCCTTAAACCAAAATTAAGTTTTCTGTGCACATCCTTTAAAACTGACATCTCTGTAATGAGCCCATTACTTTAAGAATTAATTTATAACAAGTAGCTTGGTAGTCCAGCTCTTTGCTCTGCTGTTTTCATTTGCTCAGCAAGACCACAGGCATTAACTCCATCAATATATTCTGCATTTTGAAAAAAAAAAATCCAAAACTCCCACTCCGGGATACTCATCTCTTGAAGGAAGCCAGAACCTTCAGCAACAACAAAGCTTTGGTGTGTGGGACCCTGCAGGGTTCATGAATTTCAGCCGCTTATAAGAAATTATCTGTTTTGCTGGACCCTCGCTGGGATCAATCAGGCCCTCAGTGGTTGGTGCCAATTAAGACCTAGTGTGATGCAAAGAGAATATTTTAAACACTGTTTGACACCAAGTACTTCTCTGTGCTCTTCCCACCTTCCTCCCTCCCTTCCTCCTCTCTATTTGGCAAACCACCTTTCAGTCATGTTCTTCTTTTATCAAGACTACGAGGTGAAGGTCATGGTATATAATAAAAGTAATGGCATCTGTCTCTTAGGAAAGTCACTTATCAAGTGATCTCTCAATATCTCTCATGATCTCCCAACAGTCTGGTATAGGATGGCAAACAGACTTCATCAAGGCCTCCGCCCCCAGTCTGCCTTTTGAGACTCAATCTATTCCTCACAAAGCAGCCACAGTTACCTTCTGAAGATGGAATCAAAACTGGAATCTTTCAGTTTAAAATGAGTCCCTGGCTCCTCCTCATTGCACAGAGCATAAAGCTTTCTGAGGGATGATCCCTAACTTCCTCCTCAGCCTCATCTCTCACCATTCCTTTCCTTCCCTACTCATTCTTGCAATTCTCTGAACACATTCTTGCCTTCCTGTCTTCCATATCCTAAACTACCCACACCATCCTGGCCATCTCAGTAGCTAACTCATATAGTACTTCCTTTAAGATTCAAGAAACCTTACCTAATGCTTTTAAGGACTTAGGAGCCCTTGTGCTGTGTTCTCTTGTGTTAGTGCTTGTTTCGGGCATAGAATTTTTCAGACTGCTGTATTAGTCTGTTCAAATTGCCTAGTTTCAAATAATATGGGAGTTTCTTGAGAGCAAGTGTAAGCTTGCTTTCTAGTGGCTGGTATCTCATACATGGTAAACCATGAGTACTCTACCTAGCTGCTTGTCATAGTTACCTGGCTGAGTTTGTTCATAACACAGATACTCCAGCCTTACCTTGGACCTGTTAAATCAGTGTCTAAGTTTTAGGGGGGAAGAGAGAGAAGGGACCTCAGGTTTGTATGTTTTATTAAAGCACCACCAATGATGTATAGAGGTGGTTAAAAATAATGTGGTAGTAACACTATAAGAACTAATAAATGAATTCAGTAAAGTTGCAAGATACAAAATTAATACACAGAAATCTGTTGTGTTTATATTCACTAATAATGAGTGATCAGAAGGAGAAGTTAAGAAAAAAATTGTATTTACAACTTCATCAAAAATAATAAGGTACCTAGGAATAAATTTAACCAAAGAGGTAAAAACCTAAACTCTGAAATTTATAAGACAATGATAAAAAAGAAAAATTAAAGAGGACACAAATAAATGGGAGGATTGATTGGAAGGATTAATTTTGCTAAAATGTCCATACTACCCATAGTAAACAAAGAAATATACAGATTCAATGTAACCCCTATCAAAATACCAATGGCATTATTTTCAAAACTAGAAGAAATAATCTTAAAATAATATGGAAACACAAAAGGCCTTGATTTAGAATGCTTATTTGGCAAGATAATCTGCTAGAGCATTTCCTTTAGCTTCAACATTCTCTCTTTTTGCGTGATTCTCAACCTTTGTAATAGCCACCACTCTAGGAAGTAGAGTGCATCTAAAAGTTGACTAACTAGCTGTGCCTTTTGGTGGGGGTTCTAGCATCCCCAAATCATGTTCTATTCCGAAAGCTTATTTGCTACCTGTATATATGTTTTCTCTTTAGTCTTTGGCTAGCTGACAAGCTCCAATAAATGTAGTAAATTCTGCTATCAGGGCTGATTTTACCTCAGAAAGAGGATTGCATTCTAAAGGAGAGCTTAAATTAGTGGCAGTATATGCTGCTTGATAACTTCCAGATTTAGTTTTAAAGTATGACCCATCAACAACTAGTATTAGGTCAGAGTTCTCAGTTAGAGACTCTAACAAATCAGAATGAGGTACACAGAGTTCTATAATCCTATTAATAAAAGCATATTTGGTCGTCACACCCTCACTCTGTGATGCTCTGATGCCAAAAAGAGTGATCACCAGGAGGCTTCATGCACAGCGGGCAGGTGCTGGTGGGCGAGGCTGTGTGCACGCTCAGGTGGGCAGGGGCTTGATGCTACATGCATGGCTTGGAGGCAGGGCCCACACTCTGTGCATTGAGGCCAGGGATCCCACGGCTCCATGGCTCTGCATGGCGGTGCAGAGGCAGGAGCTCCCGCCTAACTCTTTGGGGAAATCCATTGAGGAGCCCCGGATGGGTGGGCAGAGCCTACTGGTTTGGGGCTATTGATTGCAGGGCTCCCAAAATATGAGAGGGCACAGGCCAGGCTGGGGCACCTCCTCCTCCTATCCCAAGTGCATGAATTTCGTGTACCTGGCTTCTAGTAGGTAAAATAATCATGAGGCTCCTCTTCTGGTAGGGGAAGAAGAGTGGGAGAATTCAGGGTGTTGCAGCAGTGAATAGTAATATGAGAAGGCAAGATTAATAGAATTACTCAAGAGGTTCATTGGCCAGCTGAAAAGCATTGTGCTCTCAGACAATAGTAAGTTCTGTTCTGCACAGAAACCATGAGGTCAATTGGGGATCTAGTTCATCAGAAGCATCAACAAATTCTGCAGCAGATCACTTGCCCTAAGATGAGAAGCTTAAGTCTTTACACTGGATCAAGGGAAGGTTTATAATAAGTGATGGGTTTTGGATTAAACCTATCTTGAAACCTCAACAGCTTGTTCAGATTGCTCATGTGTAAAGAGACAAAAGAGCTTTTTGTTTTTACAGATGTAACGAAGGAGAAGGAGGAGGAGATGAAAGAGGAGGAAGTAAGTAGGTGTTAATAAATAATGAGTAAATGAATGAATACATGTATGTCCCCATTTTAGAGATGTTGAAACAAGCTTAAAGAATTAGACATTTAATCTAAATTACACAAAGGCTTTTGGACAGATAGAGGCTTTCTTAGACTAGAGGTACTTAATTACATGTCAATTACTCCAAAAAGTCTGACCCAGGTGCTTAACACACAGTTGGCCTTCTAAATTTGTTGAGGCACAACAGTATGGTATGAATCAAAAAGCACTGTGCTCAGAGATGAGAACCTTGGGTTCTAGGCATGACTCCAACATTAACTACTACCTATTCTGGGACAAGGATTCCCTTGGGCCTTAGATTCCACATCTACACAAAGAGGATGATTAAATTATCAAAAGTTGCTTCCTGCTATGACATTTTTAATCCAATGGGTGCAGAAGAGTTGGAGTGTGAATCTTGACGTAGTGTTGACTGAAAGGCCTTCATTATGACTTAGACAAGAGGCTGGCTGATGCTCAGAGGGAAACTGACTTGACTATTCTATACTTTTTAGTTTATCACAAATGGGGCCAGAATGGAACACTGTCTTCTGTGAAAGACAAGTGAGTATTCAGCCCTAAGTACCCCAAGGGCTTACCTGAGATGCTCATGGCATTCAGACACCAGCAAAGATTTCCCTTTCTTGATCACATGAGGCTTCAGAGTTGAGAGTCCCTGGGGACCACAGCATGTTAAGGTATGTATCAGGAAGGTATGGACTCTCTGATACCCACATAGGAACAGCAATAACCTTTCACATGCTTCCAGAGTGATGATGCTCACATCACAGATCAATGATCTCATCTGATTTTCACAAACTGCCACCTCTACCTTACAAATTGGGAAATACAGGCTCATGGAGTTCAAAGGATTTCTACATACCATGATTAAGTGGTAGGGACCTAAAAGTGTTTTCTGGTTTCTGCTACATCATGTTACCTTTTTTTCCTTATCTTTTTAATTGAAGCCTAACAAAAGTCCTGACAGGGAAAAGGGGCATGTATTTCTATTTCTATTCCATAGAGAAGGGAATTGAAGCTCAAAGGGACTTTTAGTTAATAGCAGTGATTTCCACTCCACTTTTTACTACATCACCACTGCTTTTTTTGCTTTAATTGTATCTTGTTATGAAACAGTACTATACCCCATCAGAGAGGCAGAGAGGGCTGGTTTTCTAATCCTCAATTTTCTAATAATTAAACTGATGTGCAAAGAAGTAATATTGGGGCAACTTGCTCAGGAGGAGTTTATGAGTTTGGGTTGGCATAAGAATTACCTTTACAACAACTGGAATTTTCCATAATGAAAATGACCCCTGTCTCATCACAGGATCAGAGGACCTCTATGAAAGGAAGAGGAACTGGCTTAGGTAGCCATTAAAACACCTTCCAGGTTTCAATGATTCTATCTTTTACCCCACAGCCAGGATGTGATCCGTCAGGATCTGAACTCAAGTCTTTCAACTTCTACTTCTATTTTGTGCCCATTTCATTCATCCCACCAACTTTGATTGACCTTCTTCTCCAAAGAATTTAGAATCCAATTTTCCTAAGTGTAGGTCTAGCTATTATTTGAGCATTAGCCAGAGAGAGAAGATTTATTGGGTAGAACATTGACGAACTGGCCATTCATCAAATCAGAAGTAGTAAAATGGGGTAGACTTCTTGGGCAGCATAAATTATAGGAAAAGTCCCTAACATAGAATCTGAACCTGTGGTTTAGTCCTGACTTTTATACCAGATCCCTCTGGGACCCGGATCACTTTTCCTCTCATAGTATTGAGCATTCTTCTTTGTATAATATGACTCTTGGACAGAGTTTCTTTCAAGTTCAGCTACAAGAACAAGATTATCTTTGCTACTAGCCATCAAAAACCTGGCAGAGAATTTGCTGTAATAACGAGCTCATCCTGAGGCTTAGCAATATTGGCTGATACTTTTTACCAACCCTGAATCCATTTAAGGTTGGGAAGTAAGAAGTAGCCTAGAAATAATAAAATTAGATAGCCCCCTGGTCTCTAGAGTCCTATTAAGATGTGTCTGACTTCCATCCCCAAGGCTCAGGTTGGCACTCTTATATCTGGAACTGGAGTGTTTTCCTGAACCAAAGCCCATCTCTATTTACCATTCCTAACAGTCCTATCCTCCGTCTTCTCAAACAGATCTTCCTGCTGACAGTCCTGCCATTTCTTGACAGACAATCAATTTTCCTATCTGTCACTATCAATTCTACTCATTAACTCTCCCACCTGCCTCAGCTGAGGCCTCATGACACCAAAAAAAAAACCTCTGAAAAATAATTTTCCCAAGCAGAATCATTGAAATTTCTTGCACATCTAGAGAAACTTTTGTCTGAAGACCTGAGTCATTTCTAAATGTCAGTAGAAATGTACATTTTTATAGGAAGGAGGTAGACTTTGCCATTCCAGTACAATCAAGAGAAACATGTAAAATAAAAAATAAAGCAACTAGCTTTTTTTGTCTTCCTTCCTTCTTTTCTTTCTTCTCTCTTGCTCTTTCTTTTTCTCTTTCTTCCTTTCTTTTTTTTGTGGTTCACATGGTCTCAGAAATTATTAATAACAAGAACAGAGACATGCAGATAAAAGTTATAAAGAAACCTCTGGAGAGAACCAAGATGGTGGCATAGGTGAACACCTAAGCTGCTGCCTTGCACAACAATTTCAAAACTACAACTAAAAGACAGAACGGACACCATCCAGAACCACAGGAAAGCTGGCTTAGTGAAAATTCTACAACTAGAAGTAAAGAGAGGGACTCAGGAAGACTCAGAGGAGCTGTAAAAAGCTGAGGTATGGAGACACGCTCATAGAGAGGATGGGCGGAGGAGGGTCTGGTTGGCTTCCTCTAGATGGAAGGAGATGGAAAATCCCAACTGCACTGAACCCTAGCTCCATGTGAGACTCATAGGGAAAGTCTGGAGTGTTGTGAAAAGGAAGGAGTGCATGGAAACTTATGGGAGGCGTGAAAGGCAGAGGTCTGGGGGCTTGCGAAAGTGCATGCCAAAGTGTGCACGAAAATGCACACACAGAGCGCTGACTGCTGATTGTGCATGGCTTCCTCTAGCGGGAGAAAAACAGAATCTCACAACAGCACTGAAATCCAGGTCCAACTTCACTGAACCTCAGTTTCGGGTGAGATCCTGGGGACCCAAACCCATATGGATCCCTAGAGTGCACAGAAACTCAGAGGAACCAAAAGGCAGAGTTCCCACACGTGCATGTGCAGGTCTGGAGGCAAGTGTGCATGCGCAGACACAGCTGATCCTCACAACCAATTGGCTTAGAGGTCAAACCCCCCCCCATCCCCCAGTGATACCAACAATAATCAATAATTAACTACAACAAGATTGTACACACAGTTCACAAAGAGGTGCACCGAGTGTCCATCTCAGGTAACTGGGGAGGTGGAGCTCCTGGGCCACATAGGACAGTTAGCACACAAAGATACTCTACCAACTCAGGGAAGCAGCAAAATATGTGGAGACTAAAGAACAGCTCACAAATGAAAGAAATGGAGAAAAACAAATGACTAGATATAGAGTTCAAAATCACGGTTATAAGGTTTTTTTTAAGAATTTCCTAGAAAAAAATGGATAAATTTAGCAAGACCCAAGAGGAGATGAAAAAGAACCAACTAGAAATTAAACCTACACTGACTGAATAAAAAATAATATACAGAAATCTAACAGCAGACTAGAGGATCGCAAGAATCAAATCAAAGATTTGAAATACAAAGAAGCAGAAAACACTTCACTGGAAAAGAAAAGAGAAAAAAGAATAAAAAATGCAAAGATAGTGTAAGGAGCCTCTGGGACAACTTCAAGTGTACCAACACCAGAATTATGTGGATGCCAAAAGAAGAGACAGAGCAAGATACTGAAAACCTATTTGAAGAAATAATGACTGAAAACTTCCCCCACCTGCTGAAAGAAATAGACTTACAAGTCCAGGACACTCACAGAACCCCAAACAAAAGGAATCCAAAGAGGACCACACCAAGACACATCATAATTAAAATACCAAGAGCAAAAGACAAAGAGAGAATGTTAAAAGCAGCAAGAGAAAAACAGCTAATTACCTACAGGGGAACACCCATTTGACTGTCAGCTGATTTCTCAACAGAAACTATGCAGGCCAGATGGGAGTGGCAAGAAATATTCAAAGTGACGAATAGCAAGAACCTACAACCAAGATTGCTCTACCCAGCAAAGCTATCATTCAGAATTGAAGGGTAGATAAAGAGTTTCACAGATGAGAAAAAATTAAAGGAGTTCATCAACACCAAACCAGTATTATATGAAATGCTGAAAGGTACTCTTTAAGAAGAAGAAGAAAACTGTAAAGGTAAAAATTATGAATAACAAATACATATTTATCAACAAGTGAATCTAAAAATCAAGTTAATTGAAAATTTGATGAACAGAATAAACTGGTGAATATAATAGAATTAGGGGCATAGAAAGGGAGTGGACTGGTAATTCTCAGGGGGAAAGAGGTGAGGGGGCATGCAGGGAGAGACTGGACAAAAATCATACACCTATGGATGAGGACAATGGGGGAGGAGGTAAGGGCAGAAAGTGGGGTGGGAACCAGGTGGTGGGGAGATATGGGGTGGGGAAAAGAGGAACAATTGTAATAATCTGAACAATAAAGATTTATTAAAATTAAAAAAAAAGAAACCCCTATGCCTTTCTCTAAGGAGTTCCATGAAATGCTAAGACTTGACAGGAACCTATAAGAGTTTTCTATAATACCAAGTTTTCTATAATACAAGTCAGGAATAAACATTGGTGAAGAGCTCAGTCTCTGCTATCAGATTAGCTAGATTTGACAGTTATAAAAAACTTTACTATTCATAAGTATTTTCCCGCATATTATCTCACTTTGCATGTGCTATTCCCTCTGTTCTGAACATTCTTCCTTCAGGTAGTAAGTTCCTTTGTTTCCTCACCTCCTTCAGGCCTTTGTTTGAATGTTACTTTTCCTAGTGGCTTTACGAAAATTTTAATCATACCCTCTCCACTTAGCATACCCTATTCCCTTCCTGTGACGTATTTTTCCTCCATGGCCCTCCTCACCATCGGACTTACTGAACATTTTAGGTATGGAATGTGAGCTCTCTGGGAGCCAGGAACTTTGTTATTTTCACTGATATATTCCCAAGTCCTGGCACAGTGTCTGCAATATAGTAGTTGCTTAGTTAACACACAATGGAATTTAATATATTTCATCCTCCCAACAACCTTGAGGAGCAGAAGTCATTATTATCACTGTTCTACAGATCAAACAACTGAGGCTCAAAGAGTTCAGGTGGCCAGGCCAAGCATCTGAGAGGACAATCCCAGCTCTCTTCATAGTGCCTCACTCTACACTCTCCAGAGACACATTTCAGAAACCCAGTACTGAATGGATCTTCCCATTCAGGAAGGAGTACCTTATGCTCAGCCTTGTGCCCTCACCCCTGCATTAGCCTCCTCTTGGCATTCCACTTACCACCACCCAAAGGAGGCAGGAGGCTGAGTTTCCAAGCACCCAGTGTATTTGATGATTGCTTCAGGCCTAATCACTCCATTAAAATAGAACAAACAAACAGAAGTATGATATAATTGCCAAGTCAACAAACCTGAACAGCTGGTCAGAGTAAGGTCAACACAGTAATTGCCCTTTTCTAAAAATGAAAAGAACAAAAAAAACATGGGGACTAGGTAGTATCTGCACCAAGCTCTTTTCTCTTTCTATCAGTCTCCTTTCCCAGTTAGCTGAAGAGCTAATAACCTGGGTAGCCAGCTTTCCCACTCCTTTTTTCACACACTTGGGCCATTACTCTTCAATAAAATTCATGTCTACACACTCAACACTTGACAACACTCTGGAAATTGATCTGCTCAAATATTTTGGGAGCTATATTAAGGCAATTTGTCCTTCCACTTCTGCACACCAGCATCCTAAGAGTCAGAATTATTGTTAAGAGGACAATTATGTTTTTCTGAGAAAGGAGGGAGGGATCCTCCTGGGAGGAAGACAATCCAAAATCTCGGTAATGTTGGTTATAAGTGATACCAAAAAAAAAAAATACAACCTGTACTACTCCACTGTTTTCAAAGAATATTCACATACCTTATCCATAGGATGTAAGCTTCACACTGTCCTGTGAGGCAGCTCTGGAATACCTGACTCTCCACTTTACAGAAGACAGAAGACGGAACTAAGAGGCTCATGACTTGCCCAAGGTCACACTCTAGTAAGTAAAAGAACAAATACTTGAATCCAGGTTTAATGTCCTGAATGAAATGTTTTATGACACCGTGTGTGTGTGTGTGTGTGTGTGTGTGTGTGTGTGTGTGTGTAAAGGGAGATTGATCCCCCCACTGACCCTATACCTTCCAAGTTATCTTTCCCATGCACTCTTCCCCTAGCTCCACTGTCCCCAAATAGTTTACTCATACACGAGGGATCAGGTACTCTAGCAGTTCCCAGACTGCAGTCTCCAGAGAGAGGCTTGGATATAAGACTTTTTAATTCCACAGGTATTTGACTTGCCTCAACAACATGGACTTTGGTGTCCGAACAGACCTGGCATCCTGAACCTCATTTCCCCACAGAATTATTGGCAGAATTATATGAAAAGACAAGAATAATTCTATTACAGCGCATTGCACATGGTAGATGCTCAATATAAGTGAGCAACTATTATTGACTGCCCTGTTCACTCACATGCCATATCCGTGTAGTGGGTATCCAGGCTGTCAACTGGCTTAACATTGTCGCCGTGATGCTTTCACCAGAGTCACTTTCAGAATCACTCTCTGGACATGAAGATGCAGGAGAGCACTGATGTCGCCTTGTCTGTTCCAGTTACTGAACAATAGTAGCGACAATAAGGACAGTCATTCCCATTTCCTAAACATTAATGCATGTCCAGAATCATCCTAAGTATTCTCAATAGATAAATGCACTGATACTGTACTAGCCCTACCACAAAGGGCTACCATTATTCCCATTTTAGATGTATCAATGCTGTTGATTGTCTCAACATAAGGATTTCCATTATTCCCCTTTTACAGGCAAAGAGAGGGTCAGTAATTCTACCAATGGTACAACCCAGGGAGCCCTCCTGGTAGAGTATAGGCTACTGACCACTGCATGATGCCATATAAATAGTAAATGATCCCTTTGGGAAGTCCCATTTTGTCTTAAAGCAGGGCTGACTCCCTCCAGGTACCCTCACCTGGCAACTTCATCCTGGTTTGTCAGTGTCACATCTCTACCTGGAGTCACAAATGTTAACACTAAACAAGCCCAGAGAATTTCTCTCACCTAATAACTCACTAATTTTTCAAATGAAACCCAGTGGTAAGCAAGCTACCTAAGACTTCACAAGTAAGTCCTGTTGTGAGACTCGAGGCTGTAAATAAATGTGGGACTTGGAACCATTTGGGATGCCCTTTTCACCCTGGTACCTGGCAGCTTAGCCATGTGCTTCAGTTATCTTCTCTGACATAGTCAATAGCTCCTCTCAATCCCACCAAAGCAAGCCCTGGTACAAATTAGCCTGCTTTATTATTTTTTTATTGTTTTATTTAAAAATATACACATATGTGCTTTTTAACAAAGACTTCCTTTGGAATATAAAGAATAAACAAATATGTAACTGAGTAGATGATTACCAATCTTAGCACTCTTTCCACTGACATTTGCTTTTCTTCTTGCAAATTCTGAAGAAGGATGGGAAGCAAATCTAGCAGTGAGTATGGCTCACAGGTTCCTTTTGTGAATGGAGGAAAGAATAAGAAGAAACTTGGAGCTATTACCTCTCAGTGCAGATGAGAGGATGTCAAAATAGTGCTGCCGGCGGAATGTGGAAAAACATGCGCACTAAGCCACTAAATTAGGATGGCAGTGAATTAAGAATGGGTCACTCTGTCTACTGAAGTACTTGAAGCCAGGTTCCCAACCACTGCCCCCACTGTGTTTTATCACAATCAAATTCTTTCTGGTTTTCTAACTTGAGGAGCTACTTATCTGAGGATGTTGGCCCTTGCCAATCACTAAACCTGATGCACTTTTCATGGCTCCCCTTGGTCATAGCTCAGCTTAGATTTCACCTGAGAGAGGCCTTCCTTGGCCACCCAACCAACTTCCTCCTACCACTGGAGCAAATCACTTTGTTATTTTCATCATAACACTTGTCATTGCCTATTTTCTTCCATAGGTGTTTATTTGTTAATTGTTTCTTCCTCACAAAAATTCAAGCTCAGTGAGGCTAGGGATCTTGTCTATTGTATTCAACACTATTTTTCTAGAGCTGAGACGGGGCCTACAATGCAATAGGCATCTAAGAAATAATTGTCAAATGAATGTTAATAAGATAAATGAATACCTCATATTCCCCAAACCCATCAATATTACTTCACATTTCATGTGTACTGGGCTATTTTGTAAAATGAAGGTGGGGCGTGTGGCTAAGAGAAGACTATGATTAGTTTCTAACCTCAAGAGGTTTATACCTGGTTAGGAATTAAGACATGAAGCTGAAAGTGCAGCTGAAACAATGCAGCCAGTGCTGAAGGACAAATAGGGTTCAAAGGCAGAGGTACTGAAGGCTGAATAGCAAAAGAGGGAAAGAAGGCAGGAAGGAAGGTGCACAGAAGGTGCTGTCCACCCACAACACACAAGGGCAGAGAGGGGTCACAGCTTCCAACTTCCTGCCAGGGCCCTTCTACAACATTGCAGGCTTTCCTTTGTGTCTATGTGACTCCAAGAAGCTTGGAGTTGGAGAACTTAATTCAGAACCTGGCACCTGGAGAGAGCCCAGACTGGGCAAATGCTCTTTCTATGTAGGGCACTATGCTAGCTTACAAGTGACATCTCAGTTACCCTCACTGCAATCCTGCTACAGAGGTGTTCTAATTCTTACTTTAGATCTATGAACATTGAGACCCTGGTGGGAACTCTTTCACCCAAAAGGACAGAGACAATGCAGCCTGGTGTGTTGATCTCTACAGCCCCCTACACTCTTCCCTGTTCACACATCTGCATCTTGCTCAAGGCTCAACAACGAGGGATTCCTCTCTAGATCTTTTTTACTATAGGTGCTTTAAGCAGGTGCATTTCTAAAGCCAGGCAGAGAAGCACAAGGACAAAGCCAATCACTGCTCCTTCAGCCCTGGTGCAGAAATCAAGCCCTTCAGAGGGTTCAAGTATTCAGATCAAAGCAAGAAGAATGGTGTTTAAAAAGCAAAGATATACCTCCTTGGGACTCATTTGGTACACCCACCCTTACTTCTGATGAAATGATTCCCTGGTGACAAACTCTTTACAGAATTTTCTCTCCATTTCTTGCTGCAGCATGGAGTAATTGTATGTCATCAAAAGCCTAGGAATAGTCAAGATTACAAAATTCTTGCTGTGCTCTTGGCAAAATCATTACTCACCAGCCAATGTTTAGGAATAAAAATGCTCCCCTTAAGTGCCATTAACCGCAAATATTTATCAACACTGTGCAATGTTAGGCTGATGAAGGTTGTATGTTTGTGGGTATGCATGGGTATCCATGATTAGATTCAGGTTTTCAATGAGCACAAGATGGCTTACTGTAGCTCTGGCCTCCAGATACCTGCCTACAGGCAAAGAGGTTTTTCTGCTTGTTTGTTCCTCAGAGAAATGTTCAAAATCTCAGAGGTAAATCCTAAAGATTGCCAGTTGCTTTCTGTTTTATAGCTCTTGGCAGGTACTGTGAAAGGTGCTGCCTATGCCAAAATAAAGGTGAGACTAGTGGGAGAGACAAAAATGAACATAAAAATAATTAATGGTTCAGGAGAGCAAAATGCTGATGGGCAAATCATTGTTATAGACTCCTACTAGTATTTGAAGAAAATGAGGCTTTTGATCTCTGCCTTCAATTTGCCAGATACACTGCTGCTAGAATTAACTCCTGAGGAGATTAGCACATGTCATACTTAGGTCAAGTTTCCTAGAAGCTGAGCCTGAGACTGGGATTCTTGTTTGAGGGGTTTATTGCAGGGGATTTGGGAGGGTTGAAGTAGGTAGAGGGAGAGGAGGGTTTTGCTCTCTGGATAAAGGGAGTGAGAAAAGTAGAAAAAGGATACAGTGGGTCCAATTTCATAGTAGCACAAATCACCCACAGTTAGTCCCACCCAGAGGCTAGGAAACCAGCCTTTTGTGCTCTGTGTCAACTAGTCATTAGTTGAAGTCTGTTCCTGGGAAGGCTCCCATTCTGAGACGAGTGCAGCTGTGAGATTTTTTTGCCAGCACAGAGCAGATGCTTGCAAGGGTAGCAAAGGCCTCTGGGAGGGGCATCAAAGCATTCACTGTTCTTGCCACTTTCTTTCTTATGAGTCTATGCTTGCATTGTGTAGAATAAGGCACAAACTTTTTAACATGAAATTTGAAAACTGTGTTCTGTTCTCTACCTCATGGTTCTGAAATAGATTTTCTAGAAATTCTAAGCCTATTGACAGATTTGTTAAAATGTCTATGCATACATTGAACATACTGTCAGAGTAAAGGCAGGTCATGGGACATGCCTCCTCAGACGCCCAACAGCTCCCCCGGCCTTCTATGGCTCCCAGTCTAACCCTGCAACCTTATCTCCTATCACCTCTCTCCCCTCAGCCCAGCCTTGACAGTGCAGTGGACCATTCATTAGTCATTTCCCAAAGATGCTATGTTCTTTCACCTCACCTTGCCTCCATGATATTTATGATCAATAAAGATAGAATAGTACAGGAAACTGAAAACCATTCCACTTCACCCATCAATGTTAAGGGCATTGTTGTCTGAAATCCCAGTTATAATCCTCTTGTACCCTTCTTAAGAACCTTCCGTGGCTTCTGTCCTAGAGAACTAATTTCTAAATTCCTAGCACAGAATATCCTTTGGCTGCTTTTCTGTCTTTGTTCTCCAGTTCTGTTATTAAGCCCCAGTTCAAATTCACCTCTACTGTGAAGATTTCCCTGATCCATGTAAGCCTTCCTACCCTCCCACTCCCCGCCCACCTCTCCCCAGCACTGGCTTTATTCTGCTGTGGGGAATATTCTTTGGTGTAGGTGCCTACTGCCATCAGATTAGGAGCTTTCTAAAAAGACTGTCCTCCTCCATAGCACCTGGCACCTTGCTGAGTACAAAGCATGTGCCACTGCAGCTATGTTGAGTGGAAGAAAAAAATGTTCTTCTAAAGACTTGGTTCCTAGGAAAAGCATCCTAGACATGGTGAGACTTTCATGGGAACTCAGTACTTGAAAGAATGTTGAGACTGATATAATAATATCAACAACAAATGTTAAGGTTTATTGAAACGCTTATTCCATCAGAATCTGTGTTTAATATTCTCCACAAATTCACTGAGTTATCCTTATTAGACAGGTTCTACTTTTATCACCATTTTCTAGATAAGAAGACCCTGTCACAGAAGCTGGAACCTGTTTGAGATCACATAGCCAGTAAGTAGTAGAAACAGGAATTTACATTGGAATGTAATAAGCTTGAAAGAAGAAATAAACTAGGATATCACTTCCTCAACTTATTGTTGGGTTTAAGTACCATCCTTGAAATTTTGAGGATCAGAGAAACTATAGTGAGAGGTATTTTTCCAGCTTTATAATTAATCAACAAATTTGTAGGATATTTAAATTGTACATTGTGGTGACTTGATACACTACACATTGTGAAAGGAGTCCCACCACCTAGTTAATTAACGCATCCATCACTTCACTTATCTACCTAATTTTTTAGTGACATTTTTTTCCTTCCTTAGCTAATTTTAATTATATAATACAGTGTTATCAACTATAGTCACCATGTTTTTCATTAAACCCTCAGACCTTATTTATATTATAGCTGAAAGTTTGTATCCTTTTATCCCAAGCTCTTGGCTCCACTTTTCTACTCTGTTGCTCTGAGTTTTCCTTTTTGTTATTTTGCTTTGCTTACAGCAGCAGTATTTGTATTTTTCTGTCTATTTTAAGTTTTGTTATATTTTTAATCTTAAAGGCTAATTTACTTTTTTCTTTAATCATTTTCATCTGATCCATAAACATCTTGTTTCCTTCACCTTAGAAATCCAATCCCTTTTTCTCCCTAGAACCTGCTTTTCCTAGTCAATAATTCTACCTTTCAGACTATTTTTAATTTGATTTATTTATTTTGTTTTTGTGGCCAACTTAAGCATGGACAGGCTAGTAAATACTGGCTGGCCAATGTATTTTAGATTGTAGTAAATAGCAATGATCAAGAAAATATGTCCTGAAAATTCATCTTCTATATATATATATATATATATCATGTAGAAGATGAATTTAAAACTTATATCTGCAGTGCTCCCATTCTGAGACGAGTGCAGCTTTAATTTTTTTTTGCCTCTCTTTGCTCTTATTGTGGGTAGATTTTGATCATCTTAATTTTCGGTTTACAGACAACATTTGATTTTATTCTGTAGACTAAACTCTGATTACTCAAACATTTATTCTTTTTTTAAAAATATATTTTATTGATTTTTTACAGAGAGGAAGGGAGAGAGATAGAAAGTCAGAAACATCAATGAGAGAGAGACATCGATCAGCCACCTCCTGCATGCCCCCTACTGGAGTTGTGCCCGCAAGCAAGGTACATGACCCCGACCGGAATCGAACTTGGGACCTTTCAGTCCGCAGGTCGACGCTCTATCCACTGAGCCAAACCAGTCTCGGCAAACATTTATTCTTTAGCAAAACTGGACATGATGATTTGTTCAGCTTATGTTGTGAGCTAAGCACATTATATTTATTGCTCAATTCAATCCCACAACATACCCTGAGGAGATATTATCATCCACACTTAGAGAAGAGGAACCTGAGTTCAGTCCCACAGTGATTTAAGGTGAAAAGTACTCAGGCATTTTTCACTATAATGACCAAGTAATTTTTCTTTATATTACTCTGTCTCCCACAAGTCTGTCTACTCAGGAAAAAATGTGACATGGGCATCAATAGCTATCCTATCCACCATACTCTCCTCTCCTGACATTTTGCCTGCCTCCCACTTACTACTCATTTCTGCAACCCTGTACAAGGTCCAGCACAGAGCCATACATAGAGGAACACTTTTGAGAAAAATATATATTTAGTGGCTAAATAAATAAATGGGTAAAAAGGAAGTGAACCACCCAAAGGTAAGCAACAGCCTTTGGGAGCACTGCAGATATAAGTTTTATTGGGTAAGGGGTCTGCAAAGAGTTTTAAGAGGACATGGCCTTTGGTGAGGAGAGTATTCCTGGGTAGCCACATCAGCAAAGGGCTTTCCAGGCAGAGAAGTCTGAGAGAAATGCAAAGAGATGGATAGAGCCCAACAGGTGAGGGAAATGAGACTAAGTATAAGTGAAGCTTAAGGCAAGCTGAGGAAATCAATAGGAAATGCAGAAGAAAGAGGGAGGACAGCTAGTGAAGGGACTTGATGATGAGCTCCATCTTGTAAACAAGGAAGAATGATAGGTTGTGCATTAGGGGATGAGCTATAATCCAGACTTTTAAGAAAGTGTGGGCAGCAACTTCAATTCTTCCAAAATAAATCCCAGAATTCACTATGAACACTGCCATAGAGCCAGAAATTCTATCAGTCGACTTTGACTTTCAGCTGAAAAAAATGAGAACAATCACCCAGTTTGAAACAAAATAAAAAATTTCAAAAAGTTTTCACATTTCTCTTCACCCAGCTGAGTGAAGTCCTGTGAATCTGTGTTCACATTGTGAAGAGCTCTGGAGGGCCTTGTCAGGAAGATGTTGCATAAACCTCCTTGTCTCGGTTATATATTCTGGAGCACTTGTTTACAAGACAGAACATTGCCTGGTGGAATTTCACTCTTCCAGCAGACTTTTAGGAACTCAAAGTCAAGGTAACAATCATTACTTCTTGCCCAGACCCCTGTAGCCAAGTACATGACAGTACCTGAGCTTGTGGTGACCCTTCTGTTCTCCTGTCCCTCAGCATCTTTTGGAGGTGGAAGATGATAGAGTAGATAAGGAATCTGTCTCTAGAGAAGATTCAATGTCAGATTTTTTCTCAGACCTCGGCCAGTCCTTTGGGTGGTGGGTACCAGCTATGCTAGGCTTTTAAAGACCTCCAAGAAGTGGTCCCAGTGTACTGTGATGGAGGAGGACAGAGGAACACTAATTTGGTGGTCTTGAACAGACACATGTTGTCCCAATAACAACATGAAGGTGAGAGAGATTTGTGCCAGCCGTGACCTAAAATGCACAGGGGACAAATCTGACACAATAGAATGCCAGACAAAATAGATTGCCAGGTCCTTCAAGTTCTTCCCTCTCCCAAGGATCCTGCCCTCTGAGCTCACCTTACACTGGGGTCTAAAAGGCTAAAATCAGTGCCTCCTTCCCCACTGGCATTTGCATTATTACAGGTATCCAGCGCCTGGAAACAGCTCATCTTGGCATTAACAAGGATTGCCTAAGACCCTCTCTGTGATATTGGGGCCTTTGCTGTTCCTCTAGGTTTCCCCATATCATGAATTCACCTGCAGTTCTGAGCACTGGACCAGAAGTTTGAATACTTAGATTCTAATCCCACCTTTGACATAATTGTACAATACAAATTTAGGCAAATTGTTTAGATTCTCTAGAGCAGTGGTTCTCAACCTTTCTAATGATGCGACCCTTTAATACAGTTCTACATGTTATGGTGACCCCCAACCATAAAATTATTTTCATTGTTACTTCATAACTGTAATTTTGCTACTGTTATGAATTGTAATGTAAATATCTGTGTTTTCTGTAGTCTTAGGCTCTACAGCAGTGGTTCTCAATCTGTGGGTCATGACCCACAGATTGAGAACCACTAGCAGGGGCACCTAAGACCATTGGAAAACACAGATATTTACATTACGATTCATAACAGTAGCAAAATTACAGTTATGAAGTAAAAACGAAAAATTTTATGGTTGGGGGTCACCACAACATGTAGAACGGTATTAAAGGGTCACAGCATTAGAAAGGTTGAGAATCACTGCTCTAGAGTTTCATTTCCTCATGTGTGAAATGAAAATGATGCCTTTCTTCTTTGTCTCACAATGTGAAAGTGCCACACAGCCAGAGATGCTACTGTGCAGAGTCCCTCATCTATGAACCAGGCTCACCCAGACCATAAGCCCCATACCTAGTCATTTTCTAGGCAGCTTTTGAAGATAACTTCCTTGCCTCTGAACAAAAATCAGCTCATTTGTCAGCTCATGAATTTTCTGTGGCTCCCTTTCACTCCAATGTACATATCACACTTCTCATTTGCATAGACTAAATCCTAAATGGATTGTTCCCAATCTATCTTTATTTCTTGCCTCCTGATGATAAACAACACCTACTATGGTCCTGCCATTGTTCTCAGTGTTTTATATGCAACAACACTTATATGTTTATAAATGTGAGTTGCATATGATGATGATTCTTAGTTTACAGATGTGAAAAATGAGTTTAAGACAAGTGACTTGTCTGTGAAATCTCACAGTTATGAAGAGATTCAAACCAAAGCCAAATCTTTTGCACTAGGAGATTACTCCCCTTTTAGATAGTCTCTGGGTTTGAACCACACTGTATAACATACTCTCAAATGTGCACATCCTGTTTGTCACCAATTCTATGCCTTTGTAAATGAGCTCACCTTCTCTTGGCTTGCCCTCTCTTCACTCATACCTGCCTAGATTTGTTTTGTCCTTTGAGGTGTAACCCCAGTGTGACTTTGTTCAAAAACCTCTTCTGTTGATCTCAAATGACTCAGCCCCTTGTACTTCCAGGGCTCGTTGAGCCTTTTGCCTAAGTATTAGATGTCTGTCTAGAAGCTCTATTAGGTGGCAAGCCCTGTGAGGATGATGCCAAGTCTTCCTGGTCCTTACACCTCCTAGACCATGCAGGTGAGCATCCTGCACTCAGACTCCCTTATGCCAGATACTCAGACTCCCTTACTGCAGATATGGAATTCCTTTCTCTTACTGACATAGCCTTTAATCTTCACAGCAGGAGGAAGAGCCAACAACCTCATTTCACAGTTGAGAGATCTACAGCCCAGAGAAGAAATTTGCTCACAGCCAGTGACATAACTACAGAGATAAGGCAGGTGACAAATGTTTCCATTCCCAGTCCCCAGATCTTTCTTTTCCACCTGTGTTTGGCCCCAGACCGTTCCAGGCATGCATGTTTGCTGCCATTTTTCAGAGGCCATGGAATGGGTGTAAAGAGTTAAGTTACAACAATAACTCACATTTGCTGAGCTCTTAGCGGATGCCACCAACTGTTCTGAATTCTCCAACAGCATATCATCAAGCAACAACCCTGTAAGGTGATGTTCATTTTTATCATCACCTCCATTTTATAAATGAGGAAACAAGTCGCAGAGAGGTACAATAACTTGTGTGAGGCTACACAGAAAGTAGAGCTAGATCATGAAGAATCGTTCTCAAAGACTGTGCATATGGACACTATACTCTCCTGGCTTAAAAGGCAATAGATCTAGTGTCTGACTCCTATGTATTCACAGTTGTGTCCCACTTACCTCATCCATGATGCATGGGGTGGTGGTGAGGCTTCATAGCATAAATGATGCAGGCACGACACCCATGCAAGGCCTTGCACATAGTAGGCCCTCTATAAATGATAGCTCTGAATATTGCTATGCAACATCTCCCAAAGACAGAGCTCAGTTGGCAAAGCTTTGACTGGCAATGAAATAATTTGACAAATGGAAATGCATAATCAGCTATTTATTTTCAGTTCACCACTACCAAGTAGAGATAAAACATTAAGTGCACCGCTCCAGTTGTGAGAAAGAGGTGGGTGAGAGTCAAAGTTTGACATTGGGTTTTAAAAGCTCTTAAATAATTACAGCACTCAGAGTAAACAAGGCCTTCATGCTTCATTAAGCAATGTATATTATGGCTCCATTAACACACTGTGGCGTTTTTCCATTTCCAATTTTTCGAACCACGCTGAGAGGGGAGCTGAAGTCATCAGTGTTAATTGATAGCTAACAGGAAAAAAAGCTTCCTAAAAGGGGAATGTTTTTTAGGTCCTAATTTGATTAATTATTAAAGCTCCTGGTACCTATCTTGATGGGGCAACAGGAAAACCAGATAATGTTAATATTTATTCATGTCAAAACACAGCCTAGTTATAGCCTCCATGTACCTGTACCTTTTAGTGTTTGTTCTGGATTCTCCCAAGGAGAAAAATCAGGAGCATTTAAAGATAATTAAAAATCAAGTACCATCTTACTTTTACTCCCCAGAAAATCCAGGAGGCATCTTAGTTGAGACATGGAGAGAAAGACTGTGCACTGGCCTCTGGACTATTCTTTCTCATACCGCTCTGATGCTTCAACAACCCACCATACTTACTGCTTTGGTTCATAGTAACAGTGCAAGCTTTAATTTAATAAGTTATAAATTGACATTCAGTAACTTTATAGTTGTAGATGTATATGTAGGTATAGGTGGAGATAGATAAATATATAGGTAAACACAAATGTAGATATAGTCATAGATACAGCTGTATAGGTATTTGAACAAACATATGTGGGCTATTCTGCATAGTAACTAAGGTTTGGACTCCAGAGCCAGATTCCCTGGCTCAGTTTCTGACATCTTTAGTTACTTGCTGAGTGACCTGGACCAATATATCTAAACCTTCCATGCCTCAGTTTCCTCATTTGAAAATGGTGTAATTTTTTAAAATATCCTTATGTGATGGTTGTGAGTTTAAATGAGTGAATAAATGGAAAATGGCTAAACCAATTTAAGGGCTTTGCTAGTATTTGCTGTTACTATGATCAATATTTTCTCTGTGTGCCAGACCCTGCTGTGGAGGATAGAAGGGTGAATCAGATTTGAGCTTTGTATCACCATGTGTATTAAGACATTTATACAAATAACTAATATAGTTTAGAGAACAGTAAGATCCTTAATGAGAAATGTAACAAAAACTATAAAGATTTAGAGGGAATGAGAAAACTTTCTAGTGGGTGTATGAAAGATGCTGTCCAGATCTCGAGTATACGTATTTTATGTAGAGGGAAGGGTTGAGCAAGTACTTGCCTAGAAAAAGTAAAGTATGGAGGATTCCACCAACCAAAGTAATGCGAAGTGCCAGTAAATTAACTTTAAAACCAAGCAAGGAAAGAGAAATCAATTTGTAAGGTTAGAGATTGGTCAGTAACAAAGTTTGAATGAGTCTTCTTAAGTTCATAAGATAGGTAGTGCCAGGAAAACTCCACAAGATTAAATGGGGTAGGGCAGTCCTGGGCCACCACCAGATGACAGAATACAATCTCAGTAGAAAGAACAGACCGACCTGACAGCTCAAGGAAAAGAGATCTACTCTCTGCTTTTCTTCTCACTATTCCTGGTGAGAACTTGAACAATTTCTGTGACTTCTCTGGACTCCATTTGCCTTCACTATAAAAATAAGAGGTCAGGGTTAGATAATCTTCAAAAACTCTTCCAACTTTGACATTTGAGACTACAATTTTTCCAGGAGCCTAGGTGCCTCTCTCTCTGCCCTCCCCCACTGCCCTCTCATACATCTTTTGTGCCTCTTCAATTCCCTCATTTATATGCAAGCAAATAAAATTTGAATAACAATGTGAAAAGAAATAATCCCAAAGTGAAAATACCAATAAATGGTTAAAAGTATAAAAGCAGAGGTGAATATTGAGGTTGGAAGCTAGGCATTTCTATAGACAGGATGGAAACAATTTTATGGCAGAGCCACCTTTTGATGGCCTTCCTGACTTGAGAGTGAAGCTATTAAGTAGCTCAAACCACTCTTTTTTAATGAAGTGGTTCATTTGGACAAACACTTCAAGCTAAGAGGTCACGTTGCTACAGCTAGAATTGGAGTGTTCTGCAATTGGAGTGTTAATACAATCTCTCACTGTCCTTTATTCTCCCCACTCTATATAAAGTTATTTAAATTAGTGTTCAGCCAATGTCATTTGGAGTCCTTCTGTTCCCTAAGTTTCTCAAGATTCTACTATGTCACTTCTATTGACATGATTAGCTCCTCATTAACTTTAATGGAAAGCTGTGGGTATGAAGTCTATTTTGTTCTCTAGGACATTTGCTTCTTGTTGGTAAACTTTGGAGCTTTATTTGACTCATCATTATAAATATACATAGGGTAATGACTACTAAGGGACAGTGTTTCCTGAACAAAATAAAACTTCCTCATTCAACTCATTTAATAAACTAATAGATGTTCAGGATTAGAAAAATTGCAAAGGTCATTGAGTCCTGCCTTCATTTGGATCTCCTTTTAATACCCCTACCAAGTAATAGTCCAGTCTCTGTTTACATAAATTCAAAGACTGGGAGGCAGCTTATTTCAAGTGTTCATTATGTGACAAATATTCAAGACATGTCACCATTCTTCTTACCCTCTTTGGGCATAGTTTTATTTGTATTCATGGCCCTTATGAAGCCACAAACAATGTTTTTCCTATGACCCATCTCAAAGTTATCATTGGTCTGCTTAGATCAAGCCCAGTCTCAGAGACTGCACCTGTAACTTGTTAGGAGCATTATATAACTGGGAATGAGTCCTTCATCCTTTGAGCAAAATGCAATAATACCAGTTGGTATAGAAGTTTATGTTCTTGTTCCTGGATCCTGTGAATATGTTGTTTTATATGGCAAAGGGGACATTGCAGATGTGATTGGAGATGATCCTGTATTATCTGCCTGGGCCCAAAAGAAAAGGTCTTTACAAAAGGGAGGCAGGGCCGAAACTGTTTTGGCTCAGTGGATAGAGCGTCGGTCTGCAGACTGAAAGGTCCCAGGTTCGATTCCGGTTAAGGCCATGTACCTTGGTTGCGGGCACATCCCCAGTAGGGGCATGCAAGAGGCAGCTGATAGATGTCTCTCTCTCATCGATGTTTCTAACTCTCTATCCTTCTCCCTTCCTCTCTGTAAAAATCAAAAGGGAGGCAGGAATGTCAGAGTTGGTTAATATGTGACAATGAAAGTGGAGATTGGTTTTATATGGGGCCTTGAGCCAAGGAATGTGGGAAATCTCTAGAGGATGGAAATGGATTCTTTTCTAGAGATTCCAGAAGAAACATAACCCTATTGACACATTGCAACTGATTTAGGACTTTTGATTTCCAGAAGTGTAAGATTATAATTTGTGTTATTTTTAGTTAATAAATTGTAGTAATTTATTAACACCTAGAGGCCTGGTACATGATTTAGTTTTTTTTAAAAAGCTATAGCTTAACTAGCAATATTCAAAAGTCATCACCAAGTGAGTTATTGCTTGGAAAATTTCATAAATGATGAATGTCATACATTTCTATTAAATTCCATTCCAGAAAGCAGTATTTTCTGACATTCTCCTCAAATCCTTGAGTTGTGTTGTTTATCTCCACTTGGTTGCTGTGGCCTCCTTATCTTAGTACAGGTTTAATTTGTAAAAGAAATCTATATGTATACACTTCAGTTATGAATTTCAGTCACTTTGACTCACTACTTTCCTTAAGATGTTATCATCAAAGCCTGTCTTTTGTTTTTGCTCAAAACCGTCTCTTGATTTATTTCCTCACTGGGTCAGGCATCCACGTCTCACACCATGAGATTCAACAATGCCACTGAATCTCCCTTTCACCAAGTAACCTTGAATTTAATAAGTGAATGCTGGGATGAACTTTGGAAGTGGCCTTTTCATCCACTCTGACCTTTGCCTGGTCCTAAACCTCGGTACACACTTCTATATCCATGGCCCTTTGAGACCTGAGGCTTTCCACACTAAGTCCAATCTATCTAACAAAATAGGACCCGTGTGTGGCTAACTCCATGGGCTGAAAAAAATTTTTTTTTCTTTTTATCCTTCAGCCTTAAAGAAATGGGAAGTGTGACAGGAGTGCCCTGTATTTGCTTGCTATGCCTGTTGTAACACATTATCACAAACTTGGAGGTTTAAGACAACACATTAAGTATCTCATGATTCTGGAGGACAGAAGTATGACATCAGTTTCACTGGGTCAAAATCAAGCCTCAGAAAGGTAGTGCTTCCTCCAGAGGCTCTCAGAAAAAAAATGTTTTTTGGCCTTTCCAGCTCCTAAAACTGCATTCCTTGGCTTGTGACTCCTATCTTTATCTTCAAAGCCAGCAACTTAGAGTTTTGCTTTAGCAATATCCTAACTTCTTATAAGGATACTTGTGATTACAGGTAGAGCCCACTCAAACAATTAAAAATCTTCTCATATCAAGATTCTTAACTTGATTACATCTACAAAGTCCCTTCTGCAAAGTAACATTTGCAGATTCAAGGAATAGGATCTGGAACTCCTTGGAGGTCTTTATTCCACCTACTGCAAGTGCCTTTAACTGTTGCCACATGTGGAAGTGGGTAGAGGATCCCAAGAAATAGGAAAGGATGATGGATCTGACACCTTCAAAGTAAATTAACCTGAGAACTCAGCAATGTGACCCTAGGTTAGGAAGCCATCAGCCCCTCTTTTCTATAGCATCTCCAAAGATTATTCCAGCAGGAGGTGAGACCCTAATGGAGATTTAGCATGGTCATTGGCAGACAGATGCATTCCTACGACCACAGCAATGAACAGGTGGCAGCACCCTGAAGGTCTGTGTGGAGGAACCTCTCACTCCCATATTCTGAGGAATTGTGCCTTTCCTGGGAGACCAGACCTGACTTTTAAGCCCCTTTCTAAACCAATTGGTGATTTCTGGACTTTTCTACTTCAGAGACTATCCTGGAAAGAGTGGAAAATAGAAAGCTTGATGCTGTAACATGCCAGACCCTCAGCTATATCAAGCTAGTGTCCCAGGAACAACAAAGTCCAGATACAGGGGTGGGAGAGGACTCCAGAAATTCCATGAGATCCTGAAATAGGTGGGCACTGTCTCCATGCTGCAGCCTTGATTACCTGCAGCATACACACAGCAGCTTGTGAGAGTTAATACAGCTTCTAATGGAGACCCTCAGCCACAGTCAGACAGACCAAGAACAAAAATAAAGCAAAAGAAGGGAGATCTCTAGGTATTAACCCCCAAGCTAAAATGTCTTTTATTCCAGTGGGATCTCTACATTTGATATCCATACCTTTTATATTAATTCTGCCCAAAACTCATCTTCCTTCAAAGGTTCAGGAAGCCTTAGAACTGCCAGAGCACACAGGTATACTGGAACTGGCCTTTCTAGCTTCTAAAACTGGCCTTTCCAGCTTCTGTCCATGCCTCCTTTATACAAAGAAAGATGACCTGGTCACCAAAGAGTCATGGTCCCCTTCCCACTACTCTATCCATGCCTCCTCTATACAAAGAAAGATGACCTGGTCACCAAAGAGTCATGGTCCCCTTCCCATTCCTAAAGACATTCTTTTAACTCCCTTTATCTCTCTCAGTTAAATCTCTTCACTCCTTAATGTCCAATATTCTGGGTCCTGGGGCTGCATTTAAATCAAGTATTCTGACTAACTTATTAGGTCTAGCATTTTAATTGACTTTTTTCTTATTATTTGATGTCTTCTTCCCATTTAATGACTTCCAAGGGCTCCCGTAGCACCCAGGTTATGTAAGTGCTGGGGCTAGGATAAATGATGCCAGCAGCTTCACAGCCCAGAAGGAGAACATTTAAAGTGAATTTAATTTCATTCTCCTTTTATTCCAGCACCCAAAGACTAGAGGAAAATGATGTGAAATTTTTCTGTTTTTTTTTTCTTTCTGTAACAAGGGGAGAATTTGCAAAACGAAAAGCTTTCTTGTATTATCGTTTTATTTTTATAGCGACTCAGAATATGGAGTGAGTTTGTAGAATGATTTCTTTGTTGTTCTTAATTTGAAAAAAAACAATTTAATTGCTTTTTAATACATCTCTAGGGCTTTGGCTAGTTTTAATTAGTATGGCTTTGTGTTTTCTTTTTTTTCTTTTTACTGTTGTCATTGTAGTTATTTGTTTTCAATCTTTACACTCTACCAGTCCCTGTCCCTTCTCCTAACTCTTTTGCCTCCCCATCATATTCACCTGTGGTTTTATAAAAGCTGATAAAATTCTGAATTATCTGTGTCTATAAAGAGAAAGATCTCCAGGTCTTCCTCGTGCCTCTCATCACCCTCTTGCCCTTGTGCTTAGAAATATAGTCACAAGTTTATGAGGACATGTTCATTCCATAATGAGGAAACACCCAATCAGCTGTAACATAAAAAAGCATAATAAAATTAGAGGTGGAAAAGTATGCATTTTAGCATCTTCTCAGTTTTACTAGGGAGGAAACTTAGGCCCAGCTTGGCTAAAATCATGGGCCCAGTGAAAGGCTGAGGCTGGCTCTGGGCTGGTGTCCACCTGAGAGTGCTGATTCCATGGTACCACCTGTGGGCTCTGAGCTGACCGCTGAAGGCCGCAGTGCAGCCACCCTTGCAGGACCTTTCTTCAGCTCCGGGTCTCCTCTGCATGAGAGCTTGGTGGCTGCTCCAGAATTTCTCTGCCAACGCATAATTGTGGTGTTCTGTAGTTGAAAGAGCACAGGATTGAAAGTTCAAAATCCTCAATTGTAGTCTTGCCTTTAACACTAATCAACCCTATGAACATTTTTAAAAAATATTTTTTACGTGTTTTTATTGGTTTCAGAGAGGAAGGAAGAGGAAGAAAGAGGTAGAAACATCAATAATGAGTCATTGACAGGTTGCCTTTTGCACACCCCCTACTGGTGATCAAGCCCGAAATCCAGGCATGCTCCCTGACTGGGAATTGAGTTGTAATTTCCTGGTTCATGGGTTGACACTTGACCATTGAGCAACACCAGTTGGGCAGTCCTATGAACTTGATTGAGTAATTTAAGTCTCCTCATTTCAGTATTCTCCCCATTAAGTGAAAATAATATCTAACTGGCCTATGGATCAGGAGGTTGATAAATAACTTCCTCATCTTTGGAAATTCTTTAATCTTGGTTTCCATGACACCCTTCTTTTCTGTATTTCTCACCTCAGTGGCCATTTGCCCTTGTGAGACCCATATCTTTCACCCACCTCCTAAAATGGGTTCTGTCCTCTCTCCACTTGTCTGCTGACTTGGCACACTTTTCCTGGTAATGTCACCCCTCAGCTTCAATTACCATCCATGAATTATGATTCCTAAATTTCATCTCTAGCCCAGACCTCACTCCTGAGGGAAAATTCATCTTATTCACATTTCCCCATGGGTGGTCCTCAGCACCTTCACTCAACCCAGGCCACATGCCAATCATGCTTCCCCTAAGCTTCCTCTTCCTGGTTGCTTCTCTGGATAAATGACACCCTTGTTATTCTTTACATCAAAATAGAGAAAATCAAGTCATTTTTTTTCTAAATTCCCAGCCACACTGAATAGGCCACAATATTCTGAAGTGTTATTTTTTTCTGAGTTTTTTTTCTCTTACCTAGAATATCAATACCTCTAATCTGTCTTCTCTTTCAGTTATCTCTTTTTGATTCATCTTTTACACCAACCCACAATTCTTTTTTATTTTTTTAATTAAATCTTTATTATTCAGATTATTACATTTGTCTCTCTTTTTTCCCCTCCATAGCTCTCCTCCACCCGGCTCCCACCCCTCCCTCTACCCTTACCTCTCCCCCATTGATAAGTCCATAGGTGTATGATTTTTGTCCAGTCACTCGCTGTACACCCTCCCCTCTTTCCTCCTGAGAATTATCAGTCCACTCCCTTTCTGTGCTCCTGATTCTATTATATTCACCACTTTATTCTGTTGATTAAATTTTTAATTCACTTAATTTTTAGATTCACTTGTTGATAGATATGTATTTGTTGTTCATAAATTTTTATCTTTTACCTTCTTTCTTCTTTCTCTTCTAAAGGAGTACCTTTCAGCATTTCATATAATACTGGTTTGGAGTTGATGAACTCCTTTAGCTTTTTCTTATCTGTGAAGCTCTTTATCTGACCTTCAATTCTGAATGAGTGCTTTGCTGGGCAAAGTAATCTTGGTTGTAGGTTCTTGCTATTTATCATTTTGAATATTTCTTGCTACTCCCATCTGGCCTGCATAGTGTCTGTTGGGAAATCAGCTGACAACCCTATGGGTGCTCCCTTGTAGGAAATTAACTGTTTTCAATATTCTCTCTTTGTCTTTTGCTCTTGGTATTTTAATTATGATGTGTCTTGGTGTGGTCCTCTTTGGATTCCTTTTATATGGGGTTCTGTGTGGTTCCTGGACTTGTAAGTGTATTTCTTTTACCAGATGTGGGAAGTTTTCAGCCATTATTTCTTTAAGTAGGTTTTCAGTATCTTGCTCTCTCTCTTCTTCTGGCACCCCCACAATTCTGATGTTGGTACGCTTGAGGCTGTCCCAGAGGCTCCTTACATTATCTTCACATTTTTGGATTCTTTTCTCTTCTTGCTTTTCCAGTTGGGTGTTTTCTGATTCTTTATATTTCAAATTTTTGACTTGATTCTTGCCTTCCGCTAGTCTGCTGTTAGATCTCTGTATAATATTTTTTATTTCAGTCAGTGTTTGTTTAATTTCTATTTGGTCCTTTATCATCTTTAGTTGGTGCTTTTCCATCTCTAGTTGGATTTTTTGCATCTCTAGTTGGTCCTTTTTCATCTTCTCTTGGGACTGGCTAAATTTATCCATTTTTTTCTAGCATATTCTTGAAAAACCTTTTAAGTGTGGTTTTGAACTCTATATCCAGTGGTTTATTTTCCTCCATTTCTTTTGTTTGTGATCCCTTCCCTTGTCTCGGCATTTTCACTATGCTGGGAGAACTTCTGTGTTGGATTCAGCCTTATGATTCCAGACCTGAAAAACTGCAGAAGCCTCTCTGTTGAGCTTGGGAAGGGTGGAGTCTCAGGGCTTAAGGGACCACCTTGCCTTTCAGTTGGCCCCGCCCTCCATGGCCCCTGAGTCTCACGTGATTGGGTAATGGCTGGAGCAGTCCCTGTATGTGTACACTCTCTCACAGTGCCTCTAGACTGCTGCCTTTTCTGCTTCCCTGTGCTCTGGGACTATACGAGTCTGGGTCCCCAGGGTTTGGCTCGAATCTGGGGCCCAGTGGAGTCAAAAGTGGCACAGCTGGGAGTGTCTGTCTTCCACCCACAATGGAAAGTCAGCGGCACAATCAGCAGTTGGTCCTCAGCTCGAAATGCCTTGCAGGCCACCAGACTTCTGATCTTTTGCGACTCCCCTAAACCTCCGTGCACCTCTCCCCCTTCACTGTCCAAACCCCCCCCCGAAATGAGTTTCAGCTGAATCTGGGTTCAATGTCATAGGGCAAGGAGTTCAATGCCTTTGAGAGTCTCCGTCTCCCTCCCACCAGAGAAAGCCAGCCAGGTTCCCTGTCACCCGCTGTCTCCACGCGCTCGTCTCTGTACCTCAGCTTTTTACAGCTCCTCTGGGTCTCTGTGAGCCCCCCTCTTTCCTTCTAGTTGTAGAATTTCCACTCCGCCAGCTCTCCTGTGGTTCTGGATGATGTCCGTTCTGTCTTTTAGTTGTAGTTTTGAAATTGTTGTGCGAAGCAGCAGTGTAGGTGTTTACCTATGCCGCCATCTTGGATTCTCTATGGCAACCCACAATTCTGATCATTTTATTCTCAGAATGTTTAAAAGTCCACCATATTCTATAAAAACAACAACAAATGAACAAAACCAAAAACTGAACAAAGCTCTTTCACAGTATTAGCCATGCCAACCCTCCAATGGCTTCTATCTCCCCATTTCCATTAGCATGCATGCAAACACACACACCAGCATCACCACCCCCACACCATGCTTTGACACTGCCAAAGTTCTTTATTCTCATTACAGGTCTTATTTATTAGATCTGCAGACTTCAAGCCCACTTCCTTGAAGCTTTCACTCATGGTGGAAGACCCTGGAAATCATGTTTATACCACATGATCTTACCACTCTGGTTATATTGGTAAGTCTGGAGTAGATTCTGGACCCAAACGGCCAAGTAGTTATTCTCTACCAGAGATTTACAATTTATACTGAGAGCTACAACTTAGATATCCATGGTTCAGTAGGTTTCTTTTTAGTTCTTGTTGAACTCTGCCATGCGACTTGGCAGTACCCTCTCTTGGGGTCTGTCTTTGGTTCCCAATCACTCATTCTCATCAAAACTGTTTAAGCAAGGATGAAATGAGTTACTTTCACTTGCCAGCAAGTGTGTCTAAATCACTCACAATGTATCTCCTGCTTAGGGGTTTAACATTTTCTTCTTTTCTGATTAAACCACTTTTCAACCGTGTCATCTTATGAATTTCTTCTCATTTTCAGGTTCCAGCTCAAGCATGTCTCCTCTGTAAGTCCTCAATATTCCCTCTCCCATAGACCTACTGTTTACTACTGCCTGGGTGTGTCCATTGTATTTGTTATCACACTCATCATAACTTTGTTTATAAGATAGTTTTTCCCATGAGACCATGAGCTCCTTAAAGATAGGGACTATCAGTTTTTATGTTTGCTTCTCCAGCACTAGGAAAAAGCTTCACACATGGTGGACACTAAGTGTACTTATACTGATTGAGTGACTTAATACTTGTAAAAAGTGGTCTATAAACTATTCAGGTCTACACAACTATTAAATGAAATTGTTTAAAGAAAGTGAATTCCTCATGTATAAAATAAAAGCCTTATACTCTAGCTAATCTAGCTAATTTGACAGGTCATCTGTTCAGTCCTAAAATTGATTAATGCTTTGTTCTGAATTTTAAATTCATCATGGATATTATCAAGTGATCAAATTTCCATAAAAATTAAGATAAACACAAAACGAAAAAAAGGTAATAAAATAGCTAGCAATTTAGAGAGAGAAAAAAAGTACATGCTAACAGATCAACCTCCCAATGGTTGTCTTTTTAAGATTGCAGTCATTTTAAGATTGAATTAAAAAAACAAACAAACACATTTTGACAACCTACTTCAACTTTTTGCTTTTGTTCTGGGTATAGTGAAAACCTTTCTGTTCTGACTTCTGTAATGGCTTTTTAGTTTCTGAAAGAAATTGAAAATGCTTACATTCCATCTCTAAAGATAAACTATTTATCCTCCATCCATCTCAGGGCAAGACTTGTCTCCCTGTTTTAACCGCCCTAAAAGTGAACATGCAGCAGCCCAAACTGTTCTTTGAGGGTCAAATAAAAATCTAGATTAGAGTAATAAACTTTGGAACTGATTAATCATTCTCAAAACATGTACCGCATTTCCCACCTCTGTATTTTTGTCATTTATCTCCCCAACTTGGAATAGCATTCACATGCCTCTGCTCTCCCCTATTTGTTAAAAGCTCAGTTTCCCTGAATAAGAAAGTCCTTTATCTTGGCTGCAGTCTTTGGTAACAATTGCTTTATACCTCACCTGTAGAACTTCTTACTCTCATGTCAGTCTTTCTTTCTACATTGGGCCCTTCAAGGTCAAGTCTAAGTATATATCTACAGCAGCTAGGTGGTATCTCAGCACTCAATTGTAATTTTTTTTTATTAAATACTAGTGCATTAATACATGCACAGGCTGGCCAGGGAGAGGGGCCACAGGCAGTTGGCTGGCCAGTCCTGCCCCTGATCAGGATTCGGGGGACAGGGCTGGTTAGGGAGAGGGATTGTGGGTGGTTGGCAGGCTGCTTCTACCCACCCACCCACCCACCCCAGATCAAACTCCGGTTGAATTTCCAGTTGAGGAGACAATTTGCATTTTAGCCTTTTATTATGTAGGGTATACAAAGGGGATGTTATTAACCAGTCCTTGATGATTGTGTGATTGCACTATGTTTAAAATTAAGCTCAGCTAGAATTAGGAAACTCACTTATCCAACTCTACTCATTATATTTTAGTTTGGTGGGAGTTAACAACACAGTTTCCCTAAAACTAACTCCCCAAGCACCAAATTGTTTTGAATTCTACAATAAATGTGTGTCTTTGGAAAGATGGCTCAATGAGTAATGATAAGAAAATCAGGATAGCTAAGTTTTAACCCTAAATGTAATATTGGATGTAATACTTTTCCTGCAAAGTAAAATGCTTGTTTCCTAGACATTTAGAATGCTTTCTACTCTAAGAAAAATAAACATGGTCACCCTCACAGAGATGGGTGAAAGCATCAGAATACATGTCACATACAAAAAAATGGAAAGAACTGGGGATGGCTACAGAAGAGAAGAGAGCATTTGGGTGCAGTGAGGGGGCCAAAGCTTGGGAGCTTTCTGCAAATATATGTAGGGCTGTATTTGAAGGAATGATTAGACTAATTCTATCTAGTCCTAAAGTACCTCAGATGGCAATGAGTCTTCTATCTTTTTTTTTTTAATTTAAGAAAAGTTTTCACAATTTCTAGATAGTTTAGCAAGTTTAAGTACTGAATATTGGGTTAGCACATAGCCAAGAAATGCTATGATTCTTTCAGCTAGATCCCAAAAACATGTCTCTAGGGCATGTCTCTGCCCAGGATCTGAAGGACATTGGTGAACCTTTGAGGTTTGGGTCAAAGCTGAATAATGAAAGACACTAGATTTAAATTTATCAGATTCCTAAAGAGGCCCATTAGAGGTTAAAGGCCTAGGGCTCTAATGAATCATGGCCTAGCTCCAATAAATAATTGTTTTTCTCTGTGACTAGATCCATGAGGCAGATAAATCCTTTACTATTTAAACGCCAGATCCATCTTAATTTATCTCCTTCAAAATGGAGAATGCAATTGCACATTTCAGCTTTTCAAGCTGGTGTTTGATTTTCTTTGTACTCTGTCTCCACCAGAACTATGTAATGGAAATTTATGCCAACTGGAACCAAGGGAGCTTAGAAGTATTACCTGCAGAGATTCAGAGTATTCTCCTTATAGTCAATTTCCAAAGAAGCAATTTTAATGAGGCCAAATCTTGATGGGATGAATAAGAACAAAGAGGCAATAAGTCAATGGACTTAGTTATATATAAAGATTTTTGAATGTAGCAACTTATTGTCTGGAAACATAGAATTCCCATGGCTAAATAAAAGGGACTATGAGACTAGCAGAATTATTTTGTTGTTCCACTTGTTTATGCATTCATTGGTTAATTCTTATATGTGCCCTGACTGGGAATCAAACATACAACCTTGGTATATTGGGACAAAGCTCTAACCAACTGAGCTACCCAACCAGGCCTAGCAGAATTAGTTTGATTTTAAGTATTTTCTTTGGTAAAAAACAAATCATCCAGTCTCATAGCTCTGAGAAAGATCTGAAAACATCAATAGCTTCACTCTCCTTTTCCCAAATATTTAACAATAGGAAAATGCATAATTAATTATGATGCATTTGTATAATAAAACTAAAATGACTGAAAATATAAATGAAGATAGTTCAAAAATATAACATAAACTATTATTTATAAAGAGTGTTAAAACACAAAGCAATACAACATATTATTTATGATTTCATACATATCAGTAAAAGTATAAGACTATAAGGATGAAGAATGCACACTAAATTATTGCTAATGCTCTCCCTTAAAAGGGAAGAGAGAAATAAGAACATACCTATGGAGGAGATAAAGAGACTTCAAGCTTATTTATTTATTTGATAAACATTTTAGAATGAAATTTAAATGTTTTAAAATTAAATATCATCTTCCCCATTGTTACTTTCCCCTTATCCCCAAGCCTTATATTTTTCCTTATTATCTTAGAATAGTGGTTTTCAAAATTTGGTGTATATCAGAATCTCCTGGAAGGTTTTTATTTTTTATTTTAATTAATTAATGAGGTGACACTGATTAACAAAATTATACAGGTTGCAGGTGTACAATACTACAACCCAACAACTATACACTGTATATAGTGTCCACCATCTCAAGTCAAGTCTCCATCCATCACCATTTATCTCTTCTGTATCCTCCTCCACCTCTCTCTCTTACTGTGCCGACATGTCTTTTTTCTTTGTCTGAATGGCTTCTCCATCATTCCACCCACCCAGACTTACTTCTCCTTTCCTTGCAGCTGTCAGCCTGCTCTCTATCTATAAATCTGTTTTTGTTTTGCTTGTTAGTTCATTTTGTTCATTAGATTCCACATACGAGTGAAATCATATGGAATTCATCTTTCTCTGACTGGTTTATTACATTCAGCATAATGTTCTCCAGGTCTACCCATGCTGTCACAAAGGATATGATTAATTCTTTTTCTAAGGCCAAGTAATATTCCATTGTGTAAATGTACCACAGTTTTTTATCCCCTCATCTACTGATGGGCCCTTAGGCTGTTTCTATATCTTGGCTAACTATCCTATTTAAGAAAAGAGTAATATGCAAATTAACCATCACTCCATTATACCCACCAGCCAATTAGGAATGAGTGTGCAAATTAAGCCAACCAAGATGGCTGCAGCCACAGAGTGAGCAGGAGAGAAGCTTGGGTTTCCCCAACGATGGAGGAAGCCAAGCTTTCCACACACCCTGGCTGGCCCAGGCCTCTACTCCAGGATACAAAGTTTCAATTGTAAAAGATAAATAAATCCCAGATACCAGGGCCTCTGCTTGGGTCACAAGGGGGCGTGACCTGCCTGCAAATAACCATAGGTCCCTCGCCCAGGACGTTCCACACCCCAAGGAAACCCCCTCCCTGATCATGGACACCCTTCAGGGCAAACCAGCTGGCCCCCACCCATGCATCAGGCCTCTATCCTATCTAATAAAAGAGTAATATGCAGATTGACCATCACTCCAACACACAAGATGGCTGCCCCCATGTGGACACAAGATGGCCACAAAAAATGGCTAGCAGGGGAGGGCAGGTGGGAGGAACCAGGCCTGCAATGGTGGGCAGTTGGGGGTGATTAAGCCTGCAGGGGAGGCCAACTAGGGGTGACCAGGCTGGCAGAGGAGGGAAGTTGGGGGTGACTCGGCCTGCAGGGAAGCGCAGTTTGGGGGGACCCAGGTCTGCAAGGGAAGGCAGTTAGGGGAAAACAGGCTGGCAGGGGAGCAGTTAGGTATCAATCAGGCTAGTAGGGGAGTGGTTAGGGGGTGATCAGGCTGGTAGGCAGAAGCAGTTAGGGGCAATCAGTAAGGCAGACAGGCAAGCAGTTGGGAACCAGTGGTCCCAGATTGTGAGAGGGATGTCCAACTGCCTGTTTAGGCCTGATCCCAGTGGCTATGATCTGGCAGTCAGACATCCCTTAAGAGTCTCAGATTGGAGAGGATGCAGGCTGGGCTGAGGGACACCCCCCATCCATGAATTTTGTGCACCAGGCCTCTTGTCTATATATATAAAAAGCCAGTGCCTGGAATGTCATAACAACCAGAAAGGCTGGTTTCTATGAACCCCATTGCAGCCAGCAAACCAGCCTGATGGGGCCTAGGGCCACCAGCCAACCTCCTGCAGCCCCTCACTCCAGCCAGCCCTGCCCCTGATCAACCTCTTCCACCGTGATCAATGGGATGTCAGCTGGCCAACCCCCCTGCAGCCCTTCCCTCTAGCCAGCCCATCCCTGATGGGCCCCACCACTCTGATCAGCCAGCAGCCCCTCCCCACATCAACCTCACTCCTGATTATCCCTCCACCCCAATAGGGGGTGGGGCCAGTAGCCAACCTCCTACAGCCCCTCTTCCTGCCTGGCCCCACCCCAGATTGCCCCCAGCCAACTGCCTGTAGTCCCTCCCCCAGCCAACACACCCCTAATTGGCCCCCAATATCCCAATCGACCTGTGGCCCCTATTCATCCTGTTTGGGACTGGGCTGGCCAGATCCCACCCATGCATGAATTCATGCACTGGGTCCGTAGTATATATATAAAAGCTCAGTAACCAGAATGGCGGAATGACCAGAACAATTAGAATAACGAGTGGCTATGATGCGCACTGCAACAGTTAATCAGCCTGATCTGGGCTCTGATCACCCTCTTCCCACCCTGCTGGCCTGGCCCCTGATCAACCTCTGACACTCTAATTGGGAGTGGGTCTGGCTGGCCAACCATCCTGGGGCCCTCACCCATGCTGGCCAGGCCTAATGGGCCCCCATCAGGATGGTTGGCGAGATCCCACCCATGCACAAATTTGTGTACTGGGCCTCTAGTTCTAAATAACACTGCAATGAACATAGGCATATATTCATTCCAATTAGTGCTTTGGATTTCTTTGGATAAATTCCCAAAAGTGGAATCACTGGGTTATAAGGCAGTTCCTTACTCCATACTGTTTTCTACAGGGGTTGCACCAATCTGCATTCCCGCCAACAGTGCACAAGTGTTCCCTTTTCTCCACATCTTCACCAACACTTTTTGTTGACTTATTGATGTTGTGAGGTGATATCTCATTGTGGTTTTAATTTGCATTTCTTTGATGATTAGTGGGATTGAGTCTCTTTTCATATGTCTATTGGCCATCTGTATATCCTCTTTGGAGAAGTGTCTATTCAGGTCTTTTGCCCATTTTTTTAGTTGGATTGTGTTTTTAGTGCTGAATTTTATAAGTTCTTTATATATTTTGACTATTAACAGATGTATCAGGAGATGTGCTCTCCTATTCAATGGGTCATTTCTTTATTTTGTTGATAGTTTCCTTTGCTATAAAAAAAAAACCCTTTTAGTTTAATGAAGCCTCATTTGTTTATTTTTTCTTCTGTTTCCCTTGCCTGAGGAGATATGTCAGAAAATATTTTGCTACAAGAAATGTCCAAGATTTGAGTTCCTATGTTTTCTTCTAGGATTTTTATGGCTTAAGGTCTAACATTCTAGTTTTTAATCTACTTTCAGTTTATTCTTATGTATGGTGTAAGAGGGTGTTCTAGTTTCATGTCTCTGCCCTTTCTGCCAATTTCAGTGTGGCTTCCTCTGTAAATCATTGGTTATAAGCAGTGGTTCTCAACCTTCCTAATGCAGCGATCCTTTAATACAGCTCCTCATGTGGTGGTGACCCCCAACCATAAAATTATTTCCATTGCTACTTCATCACTGTAATTTTGCTACTGTCATGAACTGTAATGTAAATATCTGATATGCAGGATGTATTTTCATTGTTACAAATTGAAAATAATTAAAGCATAGTGATTAATCACAAAAACAATATGTAATTATATATTGTGAAATATTTAATTCTAATTACAAATAAATGAAATTTTGTCTTGAATTGTGGTGTAGCATGGGTAACAGTCTTCATATAACAACAGTAAACTACATTCCTACACTTTGCTACACCGAGGAGCATTCTGTTGGTTCCTAAGACCGTGGGAAATAGGTGTTTTCCAATAGACTTAGGCGACCCCTGTGAAAGGATCGTTCGACCCCCAAAGGGGTCGCGACCCACAGGTTGAGAACCACTGGTTATAAGCCTTCTCTTCAGATAGTTTTTAGTTGGTTATTAAGAATGATTATTCTATAATTTAGTTGTAATTCTAGTTTGGTCTTGGGAGGACGTGAATGTATCTTCCACGTATTCCTCTCCTATCTTGGATATTTAGTGTGAGGTGTGAAACCACCTTTGAGAAAAGAGTTAGTTTTCCTGTGAATTGTACCCATTGTTTGGAATGAACTTCAGTGAACTCCGTTCAGATATCTCCTGGAGAAATTTTTAAAACACAGATTTCTATATTCCTTTCCCAAATCCCCGATTCAGTAGATCTGAGGGTAGGCCCAATAATTTGCATTTCTAAGAAGTTACCAGGTTTTTTTAATGTTGTTGGTGGAGGACCACACTTCAAAAACCAATGTCTTATATTATAGTACTTACTGGTGAATGCTCACCTATAATTTAAACTGCCTAAGGACAGAGATTTTAAATAATTAATCTTTGTAGCATCCACCTAGCAAATAGGTCATCAATAAATATTTGTAAATTGAAAGAGGTTGTCATTAAAAAATAAAACTATACATACACACACATACACTATCTTCGGTGTGATAACTACTCAATAGCACGTAACACAAATAATGCATTCATGGTAATAATTTGACAATTTTAGAAAAGCAAATAAAGTTTAGTAAGGTATAGTTTTTTGCTCTAAGAAATATTATTTACTGGGAAAATTAGACAAAACATACATATATAAATAGCTACAGATATATTGTATAAACAAAGGTATAATAACCATAGGATCATATGTGTGTGCATATGCACATGTATGCACACATACTATTAAGAATATGAGGTAGAACTAAGCATGTGTATAAGAAAGCATTAGGTTAAAGAAAATAAAAATCTACTACTTTTAAAAAATAAAGAGAATTTATTGGATTGTACACATGAAAAGTTCAGAGGTAAAAATCTTTTTGCTGTTGTTGTTTGGGACAAGCTTAATATTGTACTTCACTGAGGCCACAAAAGCCCAAGCTTCCTTATGTCTCTCCACTGTAGCTTCTGCAGCACAGGTCTTCAGGCTGCACGGGCAGTGTCAACATGGTTTGCAAAAGCTTCTATACTTCTCATTTACAATCAGCAAGAAAATGATGTACCAGCAGTGCCCACAAGTTCCTAAGGTTTACTGTAATTGGCCATGTGCCCAGCAATGAGCCAATTCCCATACTCAGGTAATGGGATATTCTGAGTGGCTTATTCCTTCCAGATTAATCTTGGACTTAAAGTGGAGTCAGTCTCATTCCTACCATATGGCTGAGATGGCACAGATGGGTGTTTTACCAGAAGTAATTCAGGATGCTGCTGTCAAAGAGGGAAAGGTACTGGGAAAAGAAAAACTGAGCAGAAAATCAGGAGGAGAAAAAAGGAGAACAGCAGCAACAGTATCAGACATCTACCCACTGTAATAACAAATAGATGACTCATAAAGTTTTGATAAGTCACCTGAGAAAAAGAACAGGAGAACCAGGAAGTTCCAGAAGACTTGGTGAAGGCTCTAGAACGTGAATGGTCTTGAACTTGATGTACCCTTGAGTACATCATGCTAACCCATGTATGACATCAAATGAAAATGATGAAGAAGAGTTTGGTGGAAAGTATGATCAACATTGCCTCCTATTCTTCTGTTTTGATAGTGAGGGGCAAATGCAGATAGAACAATGAGGAAGAAAGGTATTTCTAGTTAAATTTATAAATCTTGACTCTCATAATGTGCATTTGGTAACCAAATACATTGTAATGCTGAGGTAGCAATTCTAGGGTAGTTGAATGTTTTCTTCATAAAGTGTGCCATCTGACCTTAATGCAGCATGGAAACTGAAAATGTACTTTTATATATTTTTATACAGGAAAGATAGAATTAAACAGCAATTAACTGGGAATGAATTATCCTTCTTCACTGTTTGAACTCTTGTTTAAAAGCCTGCAATTCTTTGAAATACTGTTTATTCTAATGGAATCATTGAATATCTGATAACAATTTCACCATTTTAATGGACCATATTCCAGAGACATGTGAAGCTAATAGGAATAAGATGACTATTTAATGTGACCTAGAACATTTATCTGAGACCCTAAGAGGTACATCAACATCAGTGGCATAAAAGCCTACTTAATAAAAGTTGACCTCATTTGTACATTTCAGTGAAAATTCTCTGGTATCTAAATCTTAAACTCAGGCCAACTTTTCCCAGGATATTCCTACAAGACCAATAGATTTGTAATTGCTTCAAGCTAAAAATGCCTGTAGTCTAGTTTGTAATAAAACCTGTGTGGATGAGATTGAGTGCAAAAAGGAGTGCTTAAAATTAGAAATGATTAACTTTATTCATTTATTTGTTTATTAATTCATTTAGCAAAACTAAAACAATGATATAGAATATGCAAAAAGAAAGATTATAAACAGTTCCTTGGCAATAGTGCCCTTAATAAAATTTTAAAATTAAATCCCAATCTCAGAGCTTAAAGTCATTTCTTCTCTGACAATAGTAGAGTATTAATAACCATTTGTATGATATATAGAAGAGCTAAGTTATACCCTGGAGTTTTTCTGCTCTTAATTTACTCAGCAAGATATAATTTCCCATGAACTCACCTTTCCTCCCTAAGACACAGGGAGGAAAGTATTGGATTGAAAAGCAGATGACCTGGTTCCAACTCTACCACTCAGCAGGTGGTGACATTTTGGGCGTTATTTAACCCCTCTGATTCACAGACTAGATTATGTTGTAGAAGCATATATATACTATGACTTTATACTTATTCATATAACTTATTTATTCCATCCAAAATAAAATTACTTAGACTTCCAAACCATAATTTAAAAAACTAATAAGGAGAATAATTCCAAGGGGAAAAAATATTCTATACAAACCCCCATTATAACATTTGGTCCTTTTTAATGAATCTTACCTATTAAATCTAGTTTCCTGAAAGCAGAGACTTTATCATACAAACTTTGTTTCCAGTCTCCAGCAAGTCCTTGACCCTGCGGACATGCTAGGTAATGAGAAATTGAGCACCTGGAATTAAGGCACTCACTCCCACTCAAGAACTAGAGGTGGTCATTGAGGTATCCCTGGTCCTGTGAGTGTGAATTATTATTTCTCTGAAGACAACTACCCAGAAACAACTCCATCTCCTTAGTGGGAGAGTCCAGCTGCTTGCTGGGACAGCCTTTTTCCCTTCAAGACAGAATGATTCTTTGTTTCTTGGGTCTAATTTAGTAAAGACTGTCCCTCTTGAGTTACTTTTCACTGTTTCTTCCTAATGTCATACTATAACCATATATTTTGTATCAATTGTCTTATTCTCTCTCAGATGCAGAGTGTTTGTTTAGTGGAAGGTGAAGTTCCAAGGACAAAATTAGTATTCACATCAGACAGATGAAATACATCAATTATCTAGAAGAGCAGAGATGGAGCAAGTAGTAAAATAATTAAAACAACCCTGGGGTAGAAGAGAGAAACTTAGGCTTTGACTAAACTTTGCATCAATTTACTAGGTGTCTTGTGCAGATAACTTCATCTCTCCCTATGCCAGTCTCTGGTAAAATGGATGGTGAGGATGAGATGATGTCTGAGACCTTTCCCATGTCTGATATTCAGATTTAAAGGTATATTTCGTGTCACCATAAAACAGAAGTATCTTTATAGTGAAAATAGTTTACTGTAGGGCCAAAAATTGATCCTGCTTGGTGGACAGTTAAGCAAGACCTGTTAGAAAAATTTGTAAGATAAGAAAACTGGACTGATTGAAGTTTCCAAAATGAGCATGATGATCAAATGTTTCAGTGGTTAATAAAATAAAAAACATGGGCTGTTCTGTCTGTGATACACCAGTATCACATAAAATAGCACTAATGCCATTCTCCTGTGCCAACTAAAGAATTAAGAATTGTTATTGTCTAGTAAATAGAGATTTGGTTTTATTTGGGACTGTGAGCTCATAAATCATTCATTTATTCTTTAATGAACCCCGAGAACATACTATGTGTAAGACACTGTATGTGATACTGAATGGATAAGACATATTCCTATTCACTGAAAGTTCAAAAATACTCTTTTACATGTGTTCATGCAATTATAAACAGTAGCAAGTGAAAAGAAAGCACCATGGGAGAGATGAAGATTAAATACTCAGAGAAGGGAGGTACCCAAGTGAGGACATAAAGCTAGAATTTTATGGAGCAAGAATCATGTAAAATACATATTGAAGGCTAGGTTACATTTGAACTTATGGGAATGACAAAAAATCACAAAGACAAAAAAAGAAAAGCTATAATGCAACGCACATGTGAGAACAAATAAACACCACTTATCAAACAACACATCAAGTACTAAGAACATTAACTACATGGTCTCAGTAAATCCTTATAACTCTAAGGAATCAATTCTAATAGCATGCTCATTTTCAGATGGGGAAACTAAGGCCCAGAACAGAAGACACCTTGTTCAAGCTCTCAAATTAAATTAAATAGCAAGTTGTTCAGGATTGCTGAAGCCTGTGATTGTGGCAGAGAAGAATCATTTGAGAAGTGCAAGTCAAAATGACAATGAGGTACCATCTCACACCTCTCAGAAGGGCTATCATCAACGAATCAACAAATGACAAGTCCTGGCAAGGATGTGAATGAAAAGGAACCCTTGTGCACTGCTGGTGGGAAAGCAGACTGGTGTAGCCATTATGGAGAACAGTATGGAGTTTCTTCAAAAAACTAGAAATGGAACTCCCATTTGACCCAGAGATCCCACTTCTAGGAATATATCCCAAGAAACTAGAAACACCAATCAGAAAGGATATATGCACCCCTCTATTCATAGTAGCACAATTTACAATAGTTAAGATTTGGAAACAGCCCAAATGCCCACCAGCAGATGAGTAGATTGAAAAACTGTGGTACATCTACAAAATGGAATACTATGCTGCTATAAAAAGGAAGGAACTCCTACCATTTGCAACAGCATGAATAGACCTGGAGAGCATTATGCTAAGCAAAATAAGTCAGTCAGAGACAGATAAATATCACATGATCTCACTCATTTGTGAAACATAATGAACAACACAAACTGATGAACAAAAACAGATCCAGAGATAGAGCAGGATCAATGAGACCATCAAACCCCAGAGGGAAGGCAGGGGAGGGTGGGGGTAGAGAGGAAAGATAAATCAAAGGACTTGTATGCATGCATATAAGCATAACCAATGGACACGGGCACTAAGCGGGGAGAGGGCAGGAGCTGAGGTGGGGTGTGGGAGACTAAGGGGGAATTAGGATATATATGAAATACCTTAATCAATAAAAAAAATTTAAAAGATTAGGAATAAGTTGAAAGATACAAGGAAGAGGGAGAGCAAGAGAGAGTTAACCAGACAGAGTTTAAATCTTATTTCAGACTTGTTCTTTTGTATCTTGTGATCCTGAGTAATTTGTATGCAAGAAGCTCTCCTATAATATTCTACTCAATGGTTTATTGTTTTATAACCCTTAACCTTAAGACTATAATGTTTGTTTATTCTAGAAAATTATATTATTCATTGTAAGGTAAATGAACTTTCTAGCTAACATTTAACCTGATGAATATGATGTCAGTGCTCTTGTTTTATTTAAAGTAACTGGCAGGACAAGAATGATAGAGGTTCTTGGCATTTGGGAAAAGTATTTTGTTTTATTTAACTTTATTTTTGTTGTTGACACTATTACAGATGTCCCTATTTTTCTTCCATTTGCCCATCTCCATCCAACCACCATGGAAAAAGTATTGTTAACTTGTTTCTCCTTTACAGAAGTTATACAAGAAAAACAAATGCTTGTTATAGCAGAAAACATTTTTCAATATTTATTTATTAAATTGTTTGAAGTGATGTTGGTCAACATGAACATATAGGTTTCAGATGTGGATTTCTATGTTACAAGGTCTGTATATTGCACTGGTGCCCACCGCCCAAAGTCAAATCTTTTCCTGTCAACTTATATTAGTACCCCCCACCCCCAAAAACATTTAAAAAACACAATGGAGCCCTGGCTGGTATGGTTCAGTTGTTGGGCATCATCTCATGAACTGAAAGATTATGGGGCTCAATTCTTGGTAGGGTGTATACATGAGGCAGCTAATCACTTTTACATTGATGTTTCTCTCTCTACCTCTCCTTCTCTCTCTAAAAGCCAATAAGAAGTCTTTTAAAAAATAAAAGACACAACGGATAATTTTTTAATAAAAGGAATAAATACATATGTGGGTACTGATTACATAATTCTTGCCAGTTATTCCCATACTACTATTGGGAACTGACAACTAAAGATGACACTAAAAAGTTAAAGCCCCCTCCCTGTCACTCATAAAATCTATGCACTGCTCAGAAAACAATTAAGTTGTGTTCCCTTCTGTGCTTTAATCATAATAATGTGATTCTCTGACTCCACTGAGTTGCTTGGTAACCAGATGTACATACAGCATTTAACACAGACATATCCCCTAAGTGGATACTCATTATTCCCCACTGAATGTATTATAAATAAAAGATGCACAGGAACCTTAAAGGGTGTTTTATTTTCATAAAGATTAATAAAGTGGCTTGGGTTGTTTCCTGCTTGATCAACTGTTAAGGAGTTAACTTCAATGAAGCAATATTCATGTTAAAAATGTGTATTCTTTAACACAAATATTTTCTATGAAATATAAAGTTTCTCTTACATGTTTATATGCTGCCATTCATAAGTTTATACCATATGGATTTATACTGAGTTTATGTATTTATATTTGGCCTATTATTCTAGCAGCTATTCAGAAATAGAGGTGATAGCTAAAACACACATCCTCAATGGGATATCTATTTAAGATCCCTGTGAGTTAAATTAGCTATCTTTTTATCTCTACCTTTTACAATACCCTTAAGTATATTATAATGCTAATAAAAGCTAGCATGTACTGAATGTTATTATCATTTGCATTTTTATTTGACTCTCATTTTGATAACATCAAAAGAATACTTGGGATCTCTCCTTCAGTTACTCTGGAATTATTATATTGTATTCTAATAACTTCAACAGTGTAGCATTCCCTGGATTGACAAACACATATTTTTATTGCAACCCATGGTATTCTAATGCTGGAATTTTACAACAAAAGTGATATGGATCACTTTTAGACAGAGGCAATCATTTAACCATGTTCACTTAGGATTGTCTTTGACAGAGAGGATTGTGATATGTCTTTAAATGTCCAAAGACTAGAAACAAATTTTAAAGCCTAAGAATATTATTTTAGCTATTTAAGCCAGCTTTTTTCCTCTAAATGGCCTTTCTTCCTATTTTGTACATATTGTATTTTTTTATATTTCAGCCTGGTAAATAGTTGGACATTTCAGCCTGCCTACCCATAAATATTAATATGTATTTCCACATATAATTTTAATTGTATTTAATATGTGATTGATGCTTACAACAGCCTCCTCCCATAATTATTATTGATTTAAAATGATCATTCATAGAGTTTTCTAAAATTATGTAAGTTTGAAGTCACCCAAACTATGAGGGTTACTATTTAAAACATAACCTTTATTACCATAGGGAATTTAAAATAGTGTCTTTGAGAGTTGGAGCGCGTAGTTCAAGTAACTCAACTGAAATAACAATGGAAGTTAATCATGTATTGTTAAGCAGAAAGGTTTACTCAATAAGAAATCAAATTCTTGCTTTTCATAATTTCATCATAACTTTATTTTGTATTTACATTCATCAATTTCTACTGTGAGGGTCTTTATTAGTATTGGGGGAATTAAGGACAAGAGACAGGGTTTAAAGGAGAGGAATCAGAGGTCATATATGGACAGCAATTATTAATAGAGCTAACAAGATGTGAAAGTCTTCCAGAAGAAATTCTTGCAACCAGCTTTGCGTTCTCGAGGTGCCATGGCTGGGTTTGAATTAGTGGATCTCTGCAGCTCCAGCCTCATTTCATCCTGGTCAGCAGCCTGGGACAAATCTTCAGGTTCCAGGGCATCATTCTCTGTCTGGTTGGGTTCAGACAGCAGCTCTGCCAAGAAGTACTTGGCTAGTTCCTGTATGGGGTGGAAGGTAGAGAGATGGAGTGAATGAGCAGGAGGATGGAGAAGAAGAAAAGAAAAAGCCTAGTTTGGAAAGCAGATTCAGTTCCACCCCAAACCCAATTTTCACAGTTGTGTACCTCTGTCACTTAAAAGCATTAAGATTATAAAAATAGGGGTAGTTATTATAATCACCAATTATAGAAAGAGGCTTGAAAAATCAAATGTTTCTGCAAGTTTCCTGTCTCTTTAGGCTTCAAACACACACAGAGAGAAATAACAGATCTTTAAAGCAGTTTTGCAAAGGATGTGCCGACAGTTTGTTTAACTCAATTCTTACCTCATGAACTACAAACTTATCACTTTCATTAAGTCACTGTGGAGGATGAGACTTTTCATAATTATAAACACATTGTGTTCTGTCTGTAGAATGCCCGTTAGCCCTCTGTCCACTGCATGAGAGGGGGTATTGCTTAGGATGGTAGCAGCGTCAGAGGTGGGCTCTTTCAGCACCTGGGGCAGCGCCTACCGTGGTCAGCACCAAGGATAGATGCCATCATACCTTCCAGCTCAATTGCCCAGGTCTCAGAATTTTCGAACTCACCTGTGACACACTGCGCTGATTAGGGGGAAAGGAGGTAAGAAGGGATTCTGGACTTTGAAAGTTTTCCTAAGAGCTTTGGGAGCTGAGGAACCCAGGAAAGCACCAAAACTCTTCAGGAGCACCGCTTAAATCCACCCAAGGGAACTAGGGCGAGACTAAGAGAAGGGTAGGGATTCTGGAGAGGGGAAAGAAAACGTCGGGGGAGTCTCCTTACCTGCTTCCCCGCGGCAGCAGCCAGGGATTTCTGCAGAAATTGACGGAGTCGGGGATCCGAGGGCGCGCCAGTGACACTGCCCAAAGCCAGGACGATGGAGAGCGCGGCCAGCGCGCACTGGAGGCGGCAGGACAGCATCTCCGCGGCGCCTGGAAAGCAAGCTAAAGCGCGGTTGGTCAAACACTAGGAGCGGATCCGTAGGCTGCAGCCAAGGCTCTGAACCTTGCGGCTCCTAAAGCAGCTTGTCTGCTCTCCACCGTCTTCCCCCCTTTTTAAATTCTGTCTCTGACGTCAGACTAGGAGGCGCCCCCAGATCTCACTAGCGCTTTTACGCACAATTAGCCTCGTGAAATCAATCACAGAAGTGAGAGGAGGCTACACAATCCAAAGTCAATTATTTTTTTTTTAAAAATACTGCACACCCACGGGCCCACAGGATTACACACATGTCACACCATCTACACAGTCTTTGATATTCTATGCACATACACATTCCATAATTCCACTCACGCATGTAGTTGTGCACTCAATTACACACAGAAGCTCAAACACAGCTGAAAAGACAAGTGCACTACTACCCATGGCTGCATACATACAAATGTACCCAGACAACTCTTCTGTCCTTATATTCAAATATGTTAGGAGGGCAAAACAAATGCAGAAGTGTATGAGGTTGCCAAGTGGAGATTCAGAATTATTCCTCTAAGAATGAATTTAAGAATGGAATTTGGATGTAGGAATGACTGGATCATCTCTTTCTCCATTATTGCCATAAAAAGTCTTGTAGATTACACTTTAATGGGCTACTTATAAAAGAACTGCACCTTTCCTCTAATGGAAAAATTACCTTAGGCTCACCCTCCATCCCTCTTTCTTAGTAGCTGAGAAACTTCTAGTCTAACCTGTCTTCCTAGTGTGACAAAAAAAGAAAGAAAGAAAGAAAAGAAAGAAAGAAAAAACACATGAACAAAAAAAATGAGATTAACTTAATTTTGGTGTCTAGAAACTTGAAGATGGAAAACAATCTCAAAAACCAGCTATTAAACCTTGATGTTTGGGTCACTGAACCTAGAAGTGGGCAGTGAAATGCTCTGGAGTCTGGATCACACACTGCACAGTTGGCCAGACCTCCACATTCCAAGGCAGGGTTCTTTTCACTCAGCTCTGAGTTTTCTAACATATTCCTAGCCAGTAGGAGCAGTTTTATGTTTGGGGACCACCCCCAGTCTGGATCTGCATAAGTCCAGGGATGCCCTGCACATTTGTGACCATTACTATGTGTCTATGTGTAGGGAAAGGATCAGCTGATGTTAGTTAGACTCAGCACCACCCCCCGTTCCCTACATGCATCAAAGGGAAGTTTAAGACATGCTGTTTCATATAACTTATTGATCCCCCTGATAAAGTTTGGTAGCCACCCGGCACCACATGCTTTTTACAATATTATTGACTACATTCCCTATGCTGTACTTTACATCCCTGTGACTTTTTGTGACTACCAATTTATACTTCTTAAACCTTTCATCTTTTTTTAAAGCCACTAATGCTGTACACATGAAACAGATGAAGTAATATGGAATATCAACTACAATTGAAAAAATAAAATTAAGAAAAAAAGGCTAGGGAGGAGAAACCAAGATGATGGCCTAGATGAACTGCTGCCTTGCACAACAACTTCAAAACTACAACTAAAAGACAAAATGGATGTCATCCAGAACCACAGAAAGGTTGGCTAAGTGGACATTCTACAACTAGAAGGGAAGAGAAAAGCACACTGAGACTCAGAGAAGCTGCAGAAGTAAAGGCAGAGGTACAGAGGCACATGTGCAGAAAGGGCTGGCAACAGAGTCTGCAGTTGGCTTTTTCAAGTGGGAGGGAGACAAAAGCTCCTGACTGCTCTGAACTCCAGTTCTGGATAAGACTCTGGGGACCCAGACTCATTCTGGGGGGAATTGGACTGTCTGGCAGCAGACAAAACTTGAGGGCAGCTTTCTCTCAGAGGTGCTTGCAGTGATTAACAAGAGACACTGAGACCCAGGGGCCTCTTAGGGAAGGGCTGATGGAAAGCCATTGCTGTTTGCTCTGCCCTGAGACTCTGCCCCATCCAAGCTGAGTGCAGAGGCTTTTGCATAGGAATGGCCTGGTCCTTTGAATGCTATACTTACCTACCAAACTGCAGCTTAGTCAGTGAGACCCAAAATATCCAAAATAAGGCCCAAACTAGGCTTCATCTGGGCATCTCCAAAACTCAAACAAAGAAGAGGAATCTGCAGATCTCTCCTTAGCTCCTGCTGGTGGCTCAGGCAGAGGCTAAATTAGCACCTCCTTAGAGATCCAAGAGCCAGTGTACCCAGGGGTTAGAGTGGGACCATCCAGATTACAACTCCTCAGATCCATAAAGGACACACTCAAGTGCAGACTCAGTGAGCACCAAGGCCCCACTGAAGCAAGTCTTATCTCATAAGGGTGTCTTCAGCACAAAAGTTCTCCCAGCATAGACACAGCTGATCCTCACAGCCAACTGGCCTGGAAGTCAATTCCTCCCAGTGATATCAACAACAATCAGAGCTTAACTACAACAAGACCATACACACAGCCCACAAATGGGTGCACCAAGAATAACTGAGGAGGCTGAGCCACTGGGCTCTATAGAACACCTAGCATACAAAGCCACTCTATCAACTCAGGGAAGCAGCCAAAATGTGGAGGAAAAAAACCACAGATCACAAACAAAATAAATGGAGGAAAACAAATTATTGAATATAGAGTTCAAAACCATAGTTTTAAGGTTTCTCAAGAATTTCCTAGAAAAGGCTGATAAATTTGGTGAGACCCTAAAGGAATGAAAGGACCAACTAGAAATTAAGCATACACTGACTGAAATAAAAAAAAACAAAACAATATACAGAGATCTAACAGCAGACTGGATGATCACAAGAATCAAGTCAAAGATTTGAAATACAAAGAAGCAAAAAACACCCAATGGGGAAAGAAAAAATAATCCAAAAATATGAAGATAGTATTAGGAGCCTTTGGGACAACTTCAAGCATACCAATATCCAAATTATGGGGGTGCCAGAAGAAGAGAGAGAGCAAAATACTGAAAACCTATCTGAAGAAATAATGACTGTAAACTTCCCCCACCTGGTAAAAGAAACACACTTATAAATTCAAAAAGCACAGAGAACCCCAAACAAGAGGAATCCAAAGAGGACCACACCAAGACACATCATAATTAAAATGCCAAGAGCAAAAGACAAAGAAAACGTTAAAAGCAGCAAGAAAAAAATAGTTACTTACCTACAAGGGAGTACCCATATGACTGTCAGTGGATTTCTCAACAGAAACAATGCAGGCCAGATGGAAGTGGCAAGAAATATTTAAAGTGATGAATGGCAAGAACCTACAACCAAGATTACTCTACCCAGCAAAGCTATCATTCAAAATTGAAGGGCAGATAAAGAGCTTCACAGACAAGAAAAAGCTAAAGGAGTTCATCACCACCAAACCAGGATTATATGAAATGCTGAAAGGTATTCTTGAAGAAGAAGAAGAAGAAGAAGAAGAAGAAGAAGAAGAAGAAGAAGA